>JAFMSR010000012.1:48845996-48880980 GCA_022818135.1 Saxidomus purpurata
AAGACCAATCATCTTAATATGAAATTTGAAGACTCTGGGTCATATGGATCTCCAGGTATTGAGCGGAAACGATTTTCAAAGTTCATGTCACTGTGACCTTTACCTTTCACCTACTGATCCCCAAAACACTTGGGATCATCTACTCAATAAGACCAATCATCCTATGAAGTTTGACAACTATTGGCCAAATGGATTTCAAGTTATTGAGCAGAATGAAGTGTGACAGACAACACAAAAACAATATGTTCAAAGTCGAGGGAGACATAATAAAATGGACAAGTTTGTAAATTGTATAATTGTAGACAACACTGAGTACCCTATACACTAAAATAATTGTCTCAAACCCAGTTACTTGTATCAAATATTTTGCAAGCAATGCTACATAGTCTTTGATTTGTGTTCCCCTAGAAAAGTGGTAGCGCATTCAACAGGAGGGTCTAGTGTCTGAACCATGGCAGTAGTGTCCTTTCCATTCCACATTGCCTCTTGCTCATTTTGTGGTTGATTCCATCTGGAGCAGTCTTGACATTTACTTGTCAGAACTTGTTTCTCAAACAGAAACCAGACATTGTTTCATGACAAAAGGTGTGTTTGCCACCCCTAAAACTTTGACCTCAAATTATAATATGCACAACCAGACTTCATACTGATGCTTCATGCAAAATTTTATAAAAATCTAGCAAGAGGTTTTGTAACAGAAGCGCAGATACTTTTCTGTTTTCCAAACAGAAACCAGACATTGTTTCACGACAAAAGGTGTGTTTGCCACCCCTAAAACTTTGACCTCAAATTATAATATGCACAACCAGACTTCATACTGATGCTTCATGCAAAATTTTATAAAAATCCAGCAAGAGGTTTTGTAAAAGAAGCGCAGATAATTTTCTGTTTTCCGGCCCCTGTGACCTTGATCCCAAATTATAATATGCACAACCAGACTTCATTCTGACACTTCAGTAAGTTTTATGAAAATCCAGCCTCTACCTACTCATCGCTTCCTGGCGAGAGATATGATAAGTAAGCTACTATAGTGTATGATTAAGTCATTGATAATAGTAAAGTCTGCTCACTTTTCTGTCTTCATGCAATTAAGTTCAGTTGGCATGACAATAAAGCTTTTTTTCTACACATCAGAGACTGGAATTTTTATTTATACTAATTCATTTTAGCTCGATTGTGAAGAAAGTTTTGAGCTTATCGAGTCACTCTCGAGTCCGCTTCCTGGGCAAACCAGTTCTGGTGTCATCTGAGGAGGTACGGTTGTGACCTTGTTTGGGCTCGAACCCGCAACCTCCAGGATGAGCGGCAGACACCTAAACCTCTACACTACCACTCCACTTCAGAGACTGGAATTGGAACGTACCTGTCTGACAGCTGGTTGTGGTCTGTATAGTTGTGTTTATAGTGGTCTGTATATTGAGAGTCCTCAGATAGCTGTGGCGTAAATCTCATTGCTCGAGTTGAAACACTTGGTGTTCTGGTTACACTGGACGAGACTTCAGACTGCCTACCTTTGACAAGTCCAACAACTAGCTGAGATCTAAAATACATTGTACTTAGGAATTTATCATAGCTATATAGCATTATAGAAAGCCTGATAATCTTTAGATACTCTATATTGGTCTATGGCATCATTTAATGCAATTCACTTCTTATGGACAAAAAATATTTTTTAATAAGCAAAGATAACATTTTGTGCAAGCTGTACACAGATACTCCTCAGGACAGTATTTTGTAGCCTCCTTCCTGCTTCCATCTTCTTAACAAGGTGTGCACGAGAACTCAAAATCGGCAACCTCCCTCCAACCCATCTCCCTCAGCCATTCAGTTATCATAGCTTGTTACATACATTGTATACACATTCAATTTTTTAAAAATATTTTGGCACACAGTTTCCCCTTAGCCAAAACTTATGGAATAACTGGAATCTAAGACTGAAGGATAGAATGTGTGTGGTAAGTATATTTTGTTTGTTTTACACTCACTATAACAGCAAATTCAGAACTTCAATACACAGAGGTGGAAGGTGAGCAAGAAAAGGAGCAGAGTCATTGTAAGTAAGTTATTCATGTACCTATATGGCTTTGCAGAGTCCTTGTAAGTAAGTTATTCATGTACCTATATGGCTGAGCAGAGTCCTTGTAAGTAAGTTATCCATGTACCTATATGGCTGAGCAGTCATTGTAAGTAAGTTATTCATGTACCTATATGGCTTTGCAGAGTTAACTACATCTTGGTATGAGAGACACAGTGCTGCTCCAACTCCCTGAGAATCCGCCTGGGCTTCAAACTCACTTTCCGTCATACTGACTACAATCTCCAGCCTTTGTTGATCATCAATACCAATCATGAATTCACTCGGTTGCACAACAACTTTACCACTCAACATACGCTCTCCGCATTCTAAATCTAAGAAGGGTAGATGAGATTACTGTTCACTTCTAAATATCAGTTTCTACAAGTTTGCTGTTACTTAAGAAATAACAAATGTTTCTCGAATTAATACAGTCAGGGTACGTACAATTAGTAATTAAATCACAAGTATGTAACATGAATGATTTCATTTCGGCATCCAAATGACGGACTGTATTTTGTATGACCATAAAATATAACTGGAAACATTTATCAATTTTGATTCTTACACATCATTTTCTTTGATAACTGTCCAGAACTTTATTTAACGTGTAGCAATACATCATTGTAAAATGTGATATGATGCTTTTGTTTACATATGTCATGCTGTTACATCAATTACCCCATGTCATCCTTTGACTCACTGACTGACTGATTGGGGTTGTTTACCCTCAGTACTGGCTAATGCCATATGACCTAGTGAAAAATGTGCTGTACCTTATCATAAATAAAGCACAGCCTCCGATATGTTTATATAGGAAACACAGCCACTCACATTAGAATTAAACATGAACGCTAGCAATGTGGTGATACTTGTTTTCACAACAATTATTGCTACAAAACTTTCTGCTTTGGAGCAAATCATGTTTCTTTATTTACTTCAAAGAATACATTTTTCTTTCTTTTATTTGAGATTCTAATTTAGATGCTACCGTTCCAGCATTGATTTCTCTTCACTACTCCCAAATAGGGTTTGCCAAGGCTTAACCTAAATAATTTTCTGCCTGTAACCCTTGGTTCTCACGTTTCACAAACAGTTAGATTAAATGAAAGAAAAAGAACTATTTATTGTATTTATCATTGATCAGAAATACTAAAAGGTGAATTCTAAATGTTGAATTACAAAAATACCCCATACCTTTAAACACGGCAACTTTCACTTGTGCTGGTCTGTTTCCAATATTATGCACAGTAACTTGCTTGACTTTACCTAGAGAGAAACTCTGTATACCGATACAATGGAATCCCTTGACACTCGAGGAAGTCGCGGACTCGCCAGAGCAGCACAGTCTGCTCACACCTCCGTATCCACTGATCAGAACCTGCATATAGTAATACATGATCAGGATGTAATTCATGAACAGTAACAAGTGTAGACTATGATCAGGTTTATCATTGTCTATAGTCGCATATACAATGTTCATGCAAAGTCTGTAATTCATATTGTGCAAAAAAGTCCAAATTAAATGTTTTTTACACTAAATATTCTGCCTTAAAGCAGACGTAAATACACAGCAATAATCTACTATATGCAAAAAGAAATTTCCAGGCAGTTATTCATCAGTTGATAGCCACATGGCAAGCAGTTCAACTGTAACGCCCTTTTAAAACTTCAAGATAATAACTTTTGTTAAGTGTAACTTACGGAGAATTTCAGACACTCAGCTGAAGAAACTGGCTTCATCACTACTCTTCCCTCAGCTGCTGCCGTGGTTACCGGGCTATACAGAACATACACAGGTACTATCTGTTCTGCATCAAGGTACAAGTCCAGTGATTTACTCCCCACTGTGTCCGCATATGCAGAGTGTGCAAGCTGTAAATGTTGAACAAACAAGGAATTATTTACCTTTAGTATACAAAGTGCTTTTTTAGTATACTGTAAGTACAAATCAACACTTGGGGAAAAAAAAAAAAAAAGAGCCTGTTTTACAAATTTTTAACCTGTCAGTTTGATACCAATTGAAATCACAGAAAGTTTGTGAAAATTGGGTTCAAAACATTCTGGCTGAAGAAATACAAACGTAAACACATAAACCAAGTTAACGGTGTGTCTGTGTAATAATCTACACAATAAACATGACAAGATAATAATAACCAGCCAATCTGGACAAGGGGAGGGAAAGTTTCTAATAAAGAACATACCAGTATATTATCAGCTCTCACCATGGCCCTCATCCTCACAGATTCTTTATTCTTGTTGATCAGTCTGTACCTTTTCACACTGGAAAATATATAAACACCATTTGTATCATTAATGATGTCAAGACACTGATGCCCAGACTCTGGGTGATAACTCCGACTTAATTAAGTGCACAACACTTCACTTGCTGAATAACATTACTTACAGGTTTAATGAGTCTAAGTCATATAGCATCACCCTAGTGCAAAAACTCAGTGCTATTGAAAACAGTTGCACTTATTGAGTTTTTGCACTAAGGTGATTAGTTTTGGAGTTACATTCAGCACAAAACCTTGAAATCAATCTAAAGCAAACACAGACCATGTATGGGTATCGAGATACAACTGGTAGTCTCAAAATGTCTTTGCTATTTTTAGTTTTAAACTACTACTTACCAAGTTTTACCAATAGCAACACCACCATAGTCCACTTTGGTCTGATCACAGAGGAATTTTAATGCTTTCTTCACTTCTTGTTTAACTTCGCCGTGTATTGCTAGTTCAAACATTGGTCCATCTGGCTTTATAAACATCAGCAGTAACCTATATAATACACGTTTACAGAACTACATTCATAACAATAACTGATTACAAAAACAGAAGACTTGTTTAAACCATAATCTGTCATTTTCTTTTGTTTTTGCAGAATCTAAAGCATTCTAAACAGGAGAAGTTTTCAATACAGCTGAATGAGAGCCAGCATCATATATTTTTTTGACACTCAATTAATCAAGTTAGATGTGTCTCTATAAATAGTGAAATTTAAGATATTTTATTAGCATCTTGCTTTATCTCAGAATAACATAATGAAAGGTACATTTTTGTTCATGAAATGTAACATTTACCAACAAGGAAATGTTGGAAACAAAAGATGCTCCCTGAAGTATACACTCAATTGAGTACCACTACTGCCTTTAATGCCAAGGTCACAAAGTCAAACTCACCACAAAAACACCCAGATATGCACTCACACATTGCTATGTACCCAAATTTTTCCAAAATATGTTGAGCAAAGTTTTTGAACATAAACTTGTTTTTTGTGTATCTTTTAGCAACAGTGATTGTGTTTTTAGAACAGTGACGTTGACCCCAGTTTGTTAAATTATTTCAAAAACCTGGGCCAATCCTTTCCAGCAAAATATTGTTTTTACAGCTTTTCCAATATAGTCTAAGTAAAACATGTGACACCCAGGGCTTGGTCTACTTTGTTCCAAAGGGCATGATTTTAAAAATTTAGTTCAGCACCACTATAGCAATGCTACATATAAAATATTTAAGTTCTGGGCCTTGCAGTTTTTGACAGGAAGATTTTAAAGTTATAGTATCCTTTAAAATGGTCATATTGAGTTATGGTCAAGAATGATGCTGAAAACACAGTGGATGCTTTACAATCATGTAAGAAGTGAGTTTAACCAAGTTATATCTCTTATTGACGGATACAAATTGAGATATACATAACCGAAAGGGATTTTTTATTTTTGACTAGGATGGTCAAAAAAGATTTTTTTACAAATTTTCCTCTATATTCAATGTGAATGAAACTGTTATACAGAGCCATATTATTTGGTTATAGCTGTGGCAAAGTTCATTATTCTAGGAGTATAAATCATTGAATAATGTTCTATTTAAGATAATGATATTCACTTTGAACGGTAATATCACTTTATGATTTCCCAATATAACTCTTATTTAAAGCAAGTGACCGGGCATAAAGGTCAATTTTGAACCCAAGGACATGATTTGAAAAGTTTGAGAGAAGACTAAAAAACAATGCTACATACCAAATATCTAAGCTCTCGACAATACAGTTTCAGACAAGAAGTAGTTATAAGATTTTTCTATATAACTCAATGCAAATCAAATGACAGGAAATGGGGGGTACAATTTTGGCACAGAGGCATGATTTGAACAAATTTCGTTGAGGATCACTAGACGATGCTGTATACTAAATATCTCTGGACCATGTGACCGCTTCTGGCCAAGTTTGATGATATCCCATGAAGTGCTGTGTTAGAACAAGTCACATGAAGCAATTGTGGACGACAGAAGAATGTACAGTACAACCGACATTCACTGATCCCAAAAGTGGACAAATGATTGAATACATGCTTCCCTTTCAAGTAGCATAATGAAAATTATTTTCTACATTTTGCCGATTATATTTATTTAGCCAAACTTGGGACATATCTAACACTTACGTTGACAGAGTGGATGTGGAGATCTCTGTAGGCATAAATGCCACATTAAGTTCTGCATCTACCCCTGGCTTTAATGTGAGAGCAGCTGGTGACACGGAGAATGATTGTTTATGAGCTGCAAATCCAAATACAGCATCCAACTTCAAGTTTCCAGCATTATACACTTTGAAACTTGTCCCTTGTGTGTTATTTGGAGTACATGCCAGATGAAGTTCCTGGAAGTAAGTTTAATGGAAAACTCATTTGACATTTTTTACTGATCAGCAACACATTTAGAACTAGAACTATCACTGAAGGTGGCTTGGACACAGGGATGGATATATGATTACCTAAAAGACTGTTTCCCCTGAACAGATTACTTTTCCATCCAGTGGTTACAGAGAAATAGCCGACAAAATTCTTTATGTACATTATACCTATGTAAAAATCAAAGGGTTGCAAATCAATGAAAAATTATCAGAATGAAAGATGCTGAGGATATGCACAAAAATGCCTGGTGCCGATCGCTTCTGTGAAGTTTCATTGATTTCTGACCTGTAGTTGCTGAGAAACAGCGCAGACATTTGCTAGAAAAAAATTAACGGAAAATTATCCGAGCCCAGCATGCCAATGATATGCATAAAAAGGCTTGGTATCAATCATTTCTGTGAAGTTTCATTCATTTCCAGGCTATGGTTGCCAAGATATATGTCAGACAAAATTTGCTGAAAAAAATCAACGGGCCATAACTCAATGAAAAATTATCCTAGCGCAACATGCCAATGATATGCACAAATGTAATTGGTATCTATTACTTCTGTGAGGTTTCCTGTCTTTGCTTTCTGAGAAATAGGGCAGAAAAAATGTGCACAGACACATTGACAAAGTGACTCCAGTATTCATTCCCTTTAAACTTTGTTAACATGGGTATAACTAGACATTTATTCTAAATATTCTAGAACAAAGTATAGGTATTATAAAATCTTAGCAACACTTGAAGATAGCTACAGTGACTGTTTCTTATTGCGCTTACTGAAAATAACTCATAAGATGTTTACCTTCAGGTTAGACTGTATATGAAGTTTGCGTACACCAACAGTTGCTGTTAGATGTAATGAGGAAAGCTTGGCAAATTTACACGATGGTATATCAACTTCGACATCAATGTTACAGCTAAATATCTCTGGATGTTGTCTGCTTAGTACTGAAGAATAGAAAAAGGAAAGTCAGTGAGGAAAGAATGTTGACAGACTGATACACAGTGCATGGTCACCATGGTACAGTGGTTTTTAAGCAGGTTTGTCTCAGGATCAGAGGGTCCTGGGTGCCATAAAGTGGTAGCATCCTTATGCAAGGCACAATAATTTCACAATTGCTACTCTGTCTCTACGCTGTTGATTCCATCTGGAGTAAGTCTCAAAAGCAATTAATCTAATTTGTAAACAAGTACATTGTGACAAACACTGATTAAGGAGAATGAAGGTGTACCTTTTGTAGAGTGTTTGTCAGGAGGTCTACACCAGACCTTCACTTCATGATAGTTGAATGGTTGGTTTGCACCAGGCAGACTCAGATTGATGATACTTCTACCATGACTAGACAGGGGTGGCTGACTGCCTGATATGATTGATACGTCTGATTCACGACCCTCTGGCTCAAAGTGGAAACAGTGCCAACCTTTGTTCTGATATACAAATGTACTATAAAAGTACTCTTGTAAAATGAGCTATGAAGTTTTCATACAATAAATGATACATTTTTTTAACTTTCAGTGAACAATAGTTGATTTTCTATAATTTCTTCCATGTTTTAAATTTTATTTACAAGAAAGTAGAATTTCCTATAAAGACAGCAACATCAATTAAATAATAATTAACAAATATCAAAGAAGAAAGAGGTATATCAAATATGACACGGCAATACTAATGTATTGTTTCTTGTGTATACTTACAGACATAATTGCTAATCTCAAAGGAACGGTAGCATATCCATTATTACATATACATATAGTTTTTTCCCCGCAGGAGCCCCAGACAATCTCGCCGTAGTCTATCACACCTCGTCTTCCACAGTTTTCACCTGCTTTCTCCTTCACCTGAATGGTAACAGTAACGTACAATCAGGACAAATCATATACAGTGTTGCTCCTATACCTTCTGATAACTGACCGACAGTGCTGCACAACTGTACAAAACTTATGTAAGAACAAATTGTTTACTAGTGCCGCAGACCTTTAAACTGGCATGTAACTGTGTAAGCGATCACAATGTACACTATTGTAAAGAAATGAAATTTTACCAATTCGTACGAACAAAATAATCTATACATTTATGTTAATATCTAGCAAATTTAAACAGTCTAATTTTAATACATGTAGTGAAGTACAAATGGATTTATCTGTGCCTACCGTGATCCAAGGATCCTCGGCTATGGCCTGCAGTGTAACATTTACAGGTATCACGTCTGGGCATATATCATCTTTCTTCACAAATGAATGCGAGAACACCTGCAGCTGAGCAACGTACGCTCCGGCACATTTAGGTAGGAACATCACCTAGAAAAACGACACAAACTTTCGCTCAGGAATGTATGATTTCTTAAGACAAATAGTCTCTTAACTTGCAATTTGAATTTGTGCTGTTGCTTAGGAGTTCCCATGGTGCAGTTAGTGCGTTTGTCTCCGGACTGCAAGGTCCCTGGTTTGATCCCCACCAGTGCAAAGTAGCGGTAGTGTCCTAATAGGGAACATAGTAACTCCACATTGCTCCTCTCTCCCAATTTATGCTGGTTTCTATGCATTCAATACGTCATGTTATTCAGTCTCACAAAGTCATCAAGCCCACAAGGGATAGTTCAATGTAACTGAACAGGAACTATGCTATGATAAATATACATAATATGGAACATAAAAATATAAGGGGAAATATCCATGGCCGGCCAGGACTATAAACAATCAAAAACAAAAAATATATATGGCTGACAGTACAGGTTAACAGGCAATGTACTGCCAAATCACTTTCACTTTTTTTACCTGCAAGTTAGAGCTGCAACTTTTTCACCTGTGTACCTTTAAGGTAAAAGATGCACAAATGGTTTAGACATTCCTGGATTTCACAATATTAAACCGATGCAAAAGTGCCTTTCATCCAACAAATGAAATAAATGTTACCATTCTAAAAACAAAATCTGCCTAGGACACCCAGACTGTTCCAACTAACTGTGTACGATATGATATCTGAAGAAACTGGCCAGGACATCAATAAACTAGAATTGTGTCCAAAGGACACGGATGCCCCCACTGTGCAGATGTGCTCATAAACAAGAGCAAGCATATCTGTATGTAAGATTTTTATGTGGAACTTTTTCATTCCACTGTTTCATTTCTGTACATATACCTAAAATGATCTACAGGTAACCTTATGTACATGTTAAATTAAATTACAAATGTAAAATTTATATGTTCAATTATTTATATGGTATATAGTGAAAAAATCAACAAAGGGCCATAATTCTGTTAAATTTGGTCGCAACAAATTTATATGGTATATAGTGAAAAAATCAACAAAGGGCCATAATTCTGTTAAATTTGGTCGCAACAAAAATTTCTTCCTTTACTACCATCTACACATTAAAGCTGTTCATCCCTGGAAGTTTAAGCAAAATCTGCCATCCGGTTTAAGAGGAGTTGCGTTCACAATATTTCTATATGGTATATAGTGAAAAACTTAACAAAGGGCCATAATTCTGTTAAATTTGGTCGCAACAAAAATTCCTTCCTTTACTACCATCTACACATTAAGGTTGTTCATCCCTGGAAGTTTAAGCAAAATCTGCCAACCAGTTTAAGAGGAGTTGCGTTCACAAAATTTCTATATGGTATATAGTGAAAAAATCAACAAAGGGCCATAATTCTGTTAAATTTGGCCGCAGCAAAAATTCCTTCCTTTACTGCCATCTACACATTAAGGTTGTTCATCCCTGGAAGTTTAAGCAAAATCTGCCATCCGGTTTAAGAGGAGTTGCGTTCACAAAATTTCTACATAGTATATAGTGAAAAAATCAACAAAGGGCCATAATTCTGTTAAATTTGGTCGCAGCAAAAATTCCTTTCTTTACTACCATCTACACATTAAGGTTGTTCATCCCTGGAAGTTTAAGCAAAATCTGCCATCCGGTTTAAGAGGAGTTGCGTTCACAAGATATATAGTGAAAAAATCAACAAAGGGCCATAATTCTGTTAAATTTGGTCGCCGCGAAAATTCCTTCCTTTACTACCATCTACACATTAAGGTTGTTCATCCCTGGAAGTTTAAGCAAAATCTGCCATCCGGTTTAAGAGGAGTTGCGTTCACAAGATTTCGGGACGTACGGACGGACTGACGGACGGACGGACAAGTGCAACGCTATATGCACCCCACTTTGTGGGGGGCATAAAAATTTTATCACTCCCTCTGAACACAGAACTTAATGAATTTTGTTTAGGAAATTTTCTTCTCCTTCAAAGTTTATTCTTTAATTAGTTTCTATCAAACTTTTGCTGTTAAACATGAAAAAAATTCAGTTACAGATCAGAAATCATCTTGTTTGTAACAAGCAATGTGGGTGCCTAATGGTCTGTGAATGTTTCTCAGGTAGAATCCTCACCTCTACAGGCCAGTGACTGGGTAAATGAACTTACGTGAATAGCCTCAGTTTTTCTTGGGTCAATAATGATCTTGTTCCGTACGAGGTTAAATGGTGAGCTGCTAGGACTGACTGGTCTACCATCTTTCTCCAGGGATTTCACCTGTATACAAAGAGAATTGTATTGTCAAGTGTACACCAAGTTCTCTAAAATCTTCAAGTATTATCATCATTTTATTGATATAAACACCTCTAGACTAAATGTCCACAGGCAACATGGCGAGCTCACCAGTCTTGCAGTGTACAAGTATCACAAGTCAATTCAAAATATTTTAAGGACGTTACAGTCAGACAGGGTCTCATATGCCCATTCTTTATTTTTCAATCTCCTAGTGTGACCTTTGAGCTATGAACCTTGGTCTTGCAGATGAACTGCCATACCAAAAAGACAACATTGCAAAGTCAAATCTAAGTACTTCATTATGCTTGAGGAAGCTACAGCCCAGACAAGGTTTAATGTGTCAATTTTTGACCTTTAATCTCCAAGAGTGACCTTGATGTTTGAGCTTCCTTCACTGCATTAGGAAGTTACATACACTAAACTGCCGACTATGTCAAGTCACCACCATCGGGCTAGACAAAAATGAACCAAGCACATTATAAAAGCAACTTAGCATTTATCTACCATCATTCAGCTATAGGTCACATGTCTTTTTCACTACTTCTAGCATGTAAAATTTAATTGTGATTTATGTAAAAAATATAGCAAGGTTCTTGTATTTCTGTATAAAGGGTATACTTCAGCAAGTATTTACTGTTGTAGTTTTTGGAAGCTTCATTTCTCTGAAAATTCATCATTATTTTACTGATAATTCGGATGTCTGATAATGATTTCTCTAACTTTTAATAATTTCAATGATCAAAATTTTTTCCCATCTACTACATGGCAAGATTTTCGTAGCAGGTCTTCATCAGATGAAATGAATTCAGATGATTCAAACATGTGTATATGTTTTTTTTATCAACCCACCTTTATCATACATTCCATCCACCTATCTGTTGGGTTTTTCAATGGCAGGACTTCCTTTTTAGAGATGCCTACACAACAAACTTCTGTAAACTTGAGGACACCAGGTGCCTCAACTGGACACACAGTAGCTGAAGCTGGAAACCAGACATGCAAGTTTAATGGTTAGCTGAGCTTCACCTTCACTATGCAATTTGTCCCACTATCTGATGCTTGATAATTAATCAACTATGAAAAGTGTGCAAGAATGTGTGTCACACTGAATGCCAAAGATAAAGTGAGCGTTCAGCCACCAAATATCATCAACAAGTGTCATTTTAGTATCTATTTCACCATGACACTAATGCTGACATGCAGGTGCAGAATGTTAGGATTTATCTCCCTGTTCTTTGAATCATTTCTTTAAGAAGTATTTTGTAATTTTGTGGAATGAAAGCACCATCATAATGGGTCCTGCTATATTTTACTTTTTTTGAAAGCAAAAAATACATACCCCTAACCAAATAATTTACAGACTTTTTGCATACACTCTGCAAAATATCCCCAACAAAAAGCTTACCTGGGGTCCTGTCTGGCAGATGTTTAGCCAGGTTTCCATCTGTAGCTGACAGAGTTCCTGTTGACAACTGGGACTTCATACTGCTTGGTGTGGCCGTCACAGTTGTCTGAGCAAACATTGACCCTCCAATGTGACTTTGCAACCTGTCAAACATCGGTGCAGACTGAGGATACGGGGTTGACTGAGCAGAAGTTTGTCGTTTAAATATGGAGTAATCTGGACAATGTGAGTGAACGTCACTCAATCTTGGTATGTCTCCACCTGCATGTACATACAAAACACAGTACTTTAGTTATAATCTATATAAATCAGTGTACACATACAAATATCTATAAGAAAAATACTTTTTTTCTAAAAATCAACCTGTATATCTGGCACCAAAAGGTATTATCATTACTGAACAGAACTACCTTGTTTGAGTTGTGAATTAAAGCCAAGTTGTGAATTAAAGCCATAGATTTTTTATAGCTCTAAAGTTTAAAATTAACTTGCTGTTTTATTTTATTTACATTTTAAATCCTGTTCTGGTTATAAAGGTCAACTTCGAGCTATCATTGGCAACTTTCCAAGGATGGGAACGAATACCGGAATCGATATTTGAAAATTCGTATAGCTTATTCGAATAAATTTGATAATAGAAACAAAGTAACCTGAGGATAAATTGCGTGTTAAGATTTTTTTACACTGGAATATTGTCATTACGCACCCCTGATGGATATCTGTCGTGTTTCCCGACTGGCTCGTTAATGGTAATAAACACATTTCTTCCTTTTTTTTGGCCAAATTTCTAAAGCACAAATGCAGACATTTATCGGGACGAAAATTTAACAGTTGACCTTTTTATTTTAATTATCCGTAGATCTAGAAGGTAAGCTGTGAAAAATAGTTAAAAGTTTTGTAAAACATCTTTTTGTAAATACGTGTTAATTTTATGTGATCGCACTTTGAAAATGATATACAAAATGTTATTTGCTCCCTCCATTTTTTTTTAACAAAAATACTCTCGGCGGTTGCGGTTGATTAACAAATTTATGTGAAATAACTTGCAGTCGACTATCTTTGCACTTACGAAAGATAATTAGCTGATTTGAATAGAAGGTGCGAGACAATGATTACATATGTTTATTATCAAACAACAACCTGTAGCAATTTAAAATCGCAATTTGCACATCCGACACTTGTTATCAAAACACTGATCGACCAAGTAGCAAATACATGATTAATTTAATTGAAAATGGGTCTGTATAAAACATGTATATATGAGGGGTTTATTACGATTGATTAATTAATAAATAAATATTGAATGAAACTGATGTTTTAAAAATAATCAAATATGTGAACATTCAAATATTATATGAAATTTGCATTCGAATATTCGGAAGGAACACTCTTTTCCCATCCCGTCTCTAAAATGAACGCAGGCAAAAACTCTACAGGCCATACAAAATTCATACAAGAGGAAAGGGACCTTGTTTATCAGCTTAGAAGACAAGTGTAAACTATTTTTTCTCACATACTTCGGATATAGCGACTTGCACATAGCTCTTGACTTCATCCAGGATTTCCAAAGTAAAACAAGGGCCACAATTTGAATTAAATTAGGTCAATAGTTTACTTGCTAACTTGTAAGTCTATGAAGAACTTTAAATCAAAAACATTCATTGGTATTGGCCTTGCTAGTAACTTTCATACTAAACTAACCAAGCTGTGACGTCAAACCGACAACCGGGTCAGTACAATAACTTGCACTTGTCTTGAACAGACAAGTTTAAAATAATTTTAGGTTCCACTTTCAAAGGACTGAATTAAGAGTCAGACAATTCAATTTGCCTTTTATCTAATTACCTTTAAAATAACTAACAAACTTACAACTGTTCACATTTTTGCAATCAAGCCTACAATTTTTTAGTCATTGACTACAAAAACTTACCCAAGGTATCTAAGGTTTCCCTGCCTGGCAAATTCTGCCATTCTGTGTTTGATTCTATAGATTCTCTACCAGTTGCATAAAAATACGAGTCTGCACTTGTAGCGTTAATTGTATGGAAATGTTCAGTATTCGTTGTTGTATTCTGTGAATAAATACGATCCATCACTTTTACACTATAGTCTCTCCTGAGATTTTCTTGAGCAAAGTCAGTCCGCATTAACGACTGTTTAGTTAACAAGTTGGGTTTTTCAGACACAGCGGACTGACTATTTGGCAAGAGATTATGCTTGAAACTTGATATTGGTAGTTGCGGCGGAATACCAGATACATTTGAAGTTTTATCTTTATTCGGCACACTTTGTTCACTAGGCAGGGTATTCTCATGTGCTATCTGAGCAAACTGGGTTGATTCACTTGGACCTAGCACCACAGAAGTTTGAGTCCAGCTCTCTAGTTTGTTAGCATTTTGATTAGTCTGTGTTTTAACAGTTTCCAAATCCTCTACTGCATCTGTACTTTGAGCTTGCCGCGCCGATTGAGACTCTATTGAATGCCCACTAGTTGAGGATCTTATCAGAGGACTTTTACTAGGAGTGGGCTGTAAGTCAGCACACAGTCTGTTCTTACTGGCTGGGTACATCGCACTTTGTTTATCTGAGGTAACTGTTGCACTAGCACTTACATTAGCAGTGTGTTTAAGCATACTATTGTCAGTATTGAGATCTCTAAATTTTGGATTTTTATCTTTCAAAACATTAAAGCCCCTAGATTCAGCGAGACCAACATCATCTAGGCCTGCTACGTCTTCCCTCAGTTCTCCCTTGTGATTGATATGAGCATAGTCTGATCTCTGACTGTATTCGGTTCCATCAGGGATATGGTGACCCGGCATGTATCCATGGTCAACAGCACTACTATCTAAACGTGACCAGCCCATATCACTGTCCAATAGTCTTCTATCATGTACCGGAGAATCCCTAGACATACCTTTCACAGTCTGCATACCAGTATTGTCACTAGACGATACATCCGATTTGTTAGATCTGTAACTATCTCCAAATTTGTGATTAAGTTGGGGTGTAACTCCTCTGCTATTTGCTGAGGTTTTGCTTTCCCTATTCATCTGACCATCAGGAGGAGGTGTCTTCTCCCTGTCTTTATGAGCAAAATTGTCACACTTCAAAGACTCATTATGAGATGTTTTATCTGCATTGTTTTTGATTTTATACATTTCCCTAAATTCTTCTGATAGCTCTTTATGAAAAGTTCTTGCTCGATCTGCAAATTTAAATTGGTCTAACTTTTCCATGAGTCCACTAGAACTCGGACAGTAGCTAGAAGAATTTGGAGATGACCAGATATCCTCACTCTGTATACCGTGATCTGAAGCTTCCGGCAACACATTAAGAGTACAAGTATTTTCTGGCTGTTTCTCCAACTCGGTCAGTGTTTTAGTTAAGTCTTGAAGAGAGCCACTCCTGAAACCAGAGTCTGAACTACTTTCTTTCTGTCTGGGACTACTTTTCAACACAGAACTATCTGAATCTGTCACTTTCGGGAAACTCCGACTTACACCCGATCCATTTCTTACAGGAAGCTGTGATGTTTTTGTTGGTGAAGTTTTGTTCAATGTTGTAGATGCCTTGGGAATATCGGAAGACGTGGTGGAACTTGTAGTGGGGCATGTCTGTAGTGGTAGCTTGGATTTCGACTTGGACGCATGCATGTTTAGAAAATGTGTGGCTTTAGTATCAGCAGCCTTCAGCATCATACTGATCTCACCCATGCTCAACTTGGCTGTAATCATACATGTAATGTTCAGAGATGACAAATGTTCTTTTACATAAAAGCATTGATGTCTAAAATTCTTGACTGTGACCAAACAGCTATAAAGGCACAACGCTAATGAAAGTCCAGTCATATCTCTAACATTCTTACTGTTACTGGTCTGAAACTTTCAAACAGAACAAGAAATTTTTTCACTGCAATACAGTTGTTTCCCTATATCAACAGAGTTGCCTCCCATACAATTTGAGGACCACAGATCCACAAAAATTGCTATTACTGATCAAAAAACATGCTCTTTACCTGATAGGAAAGTCTTAAATGAGCAAAAATTACTATTTATTCTTAAATAATTTACATTAATATTACAACATCTTAGCAATCTGTACAACCTGCATTACAGCTGTCAGATAATAATGAAGTCTTCTTCATGTTCTTTGACTGTTCCAAATAAGATCAGTTACAAAATTGAAAACATGAATTGAAATTTGAACTTTACCAGACAGAAAAACTTTATACTATTTAAAAATGTCTGTATATTGTTTATAACACTTACTTGAGTCTCCTGTCCCAAGTGTAGCATTCATATGTTTCAGTCCAAGTTCCCCTATATCTAGAGCACTCACTGTGAGGGGTGACTGGGCTTTTGGGGTCTTGATCAAGGAGTCCATAGTAAGTGTCAAGTCTCCCTCTTTCTCACTGTGTTTACGCAATGGGGTATCTACAAGACAGTAAGTAGTAGTTTCTGTTTTATAATACATGGACTAAATAGTAAACGTCTTTATAGAAACACATGTTTCCAAGAAATTTTACTTTTACACCAGTATCAATTTAACAGTCAACCACAGGAATTTGTATGATCACAGCTGAACAAAGATCTAACATGTAGAGAAAGAAATTGCTTATTTTACTCACGATTGCCATACTGTCCAACACCAGAGGAGCGTGTAGATTCAAACACATCCTCTTCCTCCTCTTCTATCAGTCTAGCTGGGCGATGATGCAGTTTGGGCGGACTAACCACATCCATTCCAAAGTCAGGCTGCATTAAAATACAGAAAACTTCTTAATTTTGTTCAGTCTGACACTTTGTGTTTAAAGGCTACAAATAGATCTTAATGTGAAGTATCACATCCTTTGTGATTTAAAATATCTGTAGTTCAGTAGCAACAAGAGCTGTCCCTCATAAGTGACGAATGCCCCCGAAAGAGGTGTCTCACAGTCTGTGTCCTCTTCATGTGCTCAACAATTATGCCATGTAATTCTAAAATCCTTACATGCATGACAGAGTAACCATGCATACAGTATTCCATTACCTTTAAACTCTAAGTGTGACCTTGACCTTTGTGGTAGGGGCATGGGTCTTGCATGCGACATATCTTGATGTGCTGAACATTTGAGCAAAGTTGTTTTATATTCAATCAATACATGACAAAGTTACAGCCCCGACACAAATGTGTGCATATATACAGGATTCTATTACTTTCAAAAACTTAGTATGACCTTGGAGGTAGGGACGTGGGTCTTGCACGCAACAAGTCGTCTTGATGTGCTGAACATTTGTGCAAAGTTATTTTAAAATCCTTCAATACATGACAAAAATACAGTCCGGACACAAATGTATATATATACAGGATTCCATTACCTATAAACACTAAGTGTGACCTTGACCTTTGAGGTAGGGACGTGGGTCTTGCACATGACACATCGTCTTGATGTGCTTAACATTTGTGCCAAATTATTGTCTTGATGTGCTTAACATTTGTGCCAAGTTATTTTAAAATCAATCAATACATGACAAAGTTGCAGTCAGGACAAGAATGTGTGCATATATACAGGATTCTATTACTTTCGAACTCTTAGTGTGGCCTTGACCTTTGAGGTATTGACATGGGTCTTGCACGCGACATGTCGTCTTGATGTAGTGAAGATTTGTGCCAAGTTATTTTAAAATCCTTCAAAGCATGACAAAGTTACAGCCCGGACACGAAAAAATGTAAGGTCGGGCGCACAGACGGTGCGATTTTAATATGCCACCCTTTTGGGGCATAAAAAGGCAACTTTTAACTTGTTTGTTTAACTCTCAAATATTTAGTAAATTTAATAGTTACTTAATTAGATATTTATTGTCCGGACAAATTAACCTGATCCTGAGTTATGCTTGAATATATTATTCGGTGATTGAGCTCAACAAATCTATTTCCATGATCATATCCTGCATCAGGGGTACTTTTTGTTACAATTACAGAAATTCTTGAAGGCTTATAATTGTTTATACACTGGTAATAAACGGCTAGAGATGTATGGTATGGTCCCCCATAGGTAAGTGGTTAGGGCGATGGCTCGAATCACGTAACCAGATTTTTGTTTTGGACTGATTTTACCTGGTATGTACACATAATACAGTTGAACAAAGAGCAACACAAGATTTAGGTTTATTTCATTTAGCAGTAAATGGTACCGAGTACAATCTTTCAAAGCAAGCAACAGGTATAACAGTTCTACCTACACTGCAACTTGCCTTTAGTCTCTGAGATCAAGCAATCTTACCCTTTGGTCTGATCCATCACCACTTAGGGAACCCAAAGCTTCGGTCCGTCCTCTCATGAAAGTTCCTACGGATATTCTAACACAGACTTCCTCTTCGTCCTCTGGCCCCTCGAGCCATGATGGTCGAGCTACAGTCATAACACTCTTGTATGCCCAGGAATCCTCTGGTGAGCCTGTATCAACCATTGCATCATCCTGCAGTATAAATATGACTGCTTGTCTCCTAACTCACACATAACTGACAAACAAAAAGTTCATTTATAACTTGAGCACTCACTGGCGATCAACTAAGTCCCACTCATCACCTTCATAGGTCTATAGACTTGCAAAGTGCTTAGGTAAGACTTCTGATAATGTTGAATTTAGTAAAATGCTATATCCATTAACACTGTGACTAGGTTTGAAAATGACTGGATAACAATATGTCCTATCTAAATACAGACACCAATAGAGGAAGGTTACCTGTCTTATCACATGCTCTTCTTCAAACTCAGCTTCATCAGCATCTAACATTGCCAAAGCATCAGCTGCAATAAACATGAGTGGTAACAACTCTCTTTACACAACTAATTTCTTCTTCATGGGTCTCAGTGGTCTAGGTGTTGTGGTAATTGCTTAGCAACCCAGTGGATTGGGATTTGAACCATGATTATGGGCATACAAGGTGTGTGCTTGGACAAGAAACCTACTGTTACACCTGTTTCAGTGAACCCGCTATACACGAGTACAAGAAATAAAGAGTTGCTGGCTCTCTCATAAACGATTGATTTAATCAAAGGTGGCGTCTGGAGGTGTAAATTAATAAATCTTGTTTGGCAATGGAGCTGAAACCATGTACTATACACATATTCCCCCTGACCCTCCCCAAAAATACCAAGTAAGTCTAGCCAAAGACAGGTCACAAATTTCTTTCACTGCAATTAGCAGCAGCAGCAGATTAAACTCAGCTTCTCACAGATTGATCTAAAATTAGAAGCTCACTTCTCATACCAACCATGGGTCTTGGCAAATACTGTCAGACAACAAAATTTATCACTACCTCGCCTTTGGCCTCACCTAACATACGCCACTGACTGTTTATTGTCATAAAATAGACTTAGCAAAATATGTCATGTTTACTTTTTGTATATTTTATGTTTCTGAAACCAAAAAAATATCGGTAGTCTTTTTCATTACATCTAATGAATCTAACTAGAGGCCTAGTAACCTCGTGTATTCAACACACATGATGACAAATTCTGACTTCTGTTAAAATATCTTCACACAATAGCAAGTTTGGTTTTTCTATTCACCCAATAGTAGAAACACATCTACTGTACTTGTTTTGTTCATCCAGTAATGAAATGAAATTTAATGCAAAAATTCCAGTGTACCATTTCCAAAGAAGTCTCCATCGTATACTGTAAGGTCCATCATACTTGTGCCACCACAGCTTGGCACTCTCCTCAGTCCCTCTCGCTGCGCTTCCATCCCTTCTGATAAAGACATACGCAATTCCAGGTCATTAAAGTCAGAATATCCCGACTTGTTGGAACTATTAGACTTACAACTTCCTTCACTACTTCCACTTTGACTCAGAGACTGTTTCGACTTCACTGCAGCAAGAAATAAAATATCATAACTTGTCATACATTCATATGAGAACATTAATATTTTATAAAGTGAAAGCTAAGAACTGAAAGTAAGGTACTTTGTTCAGTCTTTCTTCTGTTATACTAATTCATTTTAGCTTGATTGTGAAGCTTGCAGCTTATAGTCATTCTCGAGTCAGCTTCCTAGAAAAACGTGTACTGGTGTCATATGAGGAGGTAGGGTTATGACCTCAGTGGGGCTCGAACCCGCAACATCAAGGATAAGCCTCTACACCACCACCCCCATCTTTTTTCTTCTGTTACCAGTGTCTTGTTACCTTTATAGGTCTGAAAGGTCATTTCCATTAAATAATCTCACACAGATGTTATTCTTGTCAAGAGTTTCCTCTTCATTAAACAAAACTTAACACTTCATCACCTGAGACTTGTCAAGCTGCAGCATGAACATATTTTGTTAACACACAATACTGGTAATGTACAATCATTGTAGAACATACCCATTGACTTGGAAAAGTTTGCTGCCTTTGGTGCTGGGAGAGTTGGCTTCCTAAATATTTCACTGTCTGTGAGTTGGGACTTGGAACCTTTCTGAGGTAGAGAGCTGCTGTCTAGTTGTGAGGACATCTCGTTGCTGGCTTGAATGTTTATAAGACTGGTACCCAGCAGCTGGGGCTGTAATCCTATAATACTATTTAAGGGACTTCCTGCAGCTTGGTACCGCTGATCCCTGTAAACGTGAACAATCTCTGCATTTTTCTTATTCCAAAAGTATCATTCAAGATACATTGTATATCAAAAATACATATCCCTCCATTCATTTGCTAAATGAGCATTCTTTTTTACTGAGAAAAGCTGTATGTGAAAACAATGTTACAAGTTTCTGATTGTACAAAAGATCCAGCTTGTAGCATTAGGTACAAACTGACATAAAATAATTTCTTTAAAATCTACAAACCGTCTAGGGGAACCTGACGCAGCACTTCTCTGTCCTAGACTGGCCTGACGATCCAGACTGCTCGTCTTACTTCCTTGACTGGTTCTAATGCTGCCATCTAACTCTGCCCATGGAGCATCTACAAATACATTAATGAAATTGAGAGGTGTTCCAAAGCGATGGTATCTACTGGTAACTGAACAGTTTTGGAATCATTAGAATATAAATATGCAAGAACTTTTTTATTTTCTAAAGTGTAAATTACCTTTCCCGGACCTCGCAACAAGCGTGTGTCTATTATCTGTTTTGCGTTGAACTATTTCGTACAGCACTACATAATAATATCACAACACTTGAACTGTACCATGTTTCGCAAACAATTCTCATTTAGCAGCAGTTGCACTTAAAAAATGTCAACCGATATCAGGTTAAATGAAATATAAGCATTTCAGAGGACTTTTCGGAGTCTGTCTGTTTTTCCGATGCCAAGAGGGAAAACTGCCATTTAATCGGGCACACTTTGCAGTTATCTCCCCTGCATGCGCAAAATAACTGTGCATGCAAAAATCCCTCCCATGTTGACATGTTAACAAATTCAGTGATAGAGGTAAAATGCAGTATTTCTATGTAAAGACTTATCTTTAGAAAATAAAACTTTGCTTGATGTTTGTTTAGATGACAGCATTTTGAAGTATATGGTACTTCCACTCTGAAGAGTTGTTCAAAAGCTGTGATATCAAGTTGTCAATTGTAAAATACTGGTACGATTTGGATACTGGTCGCATACCAGTAATAGAAACAGCTGACAAATGTTCGCTTTGTAGACAAATAGTTTTAATATAATTATGTACAATAAAAAAATATATCATACATGTGTCAATTTAAACTAGACACTCAATAAAGCCCGAGTCAATACGATAAAGCTATATTCAACCTGCATTAAAATCAGTCTTACAAACTCACCACTTTCCAGACTTGTTTCATTAGTCCAGCGAGCCTCTACAATCTCACCAGACAACAAGGATTCGTCAGCAGCTTTCCCTGACCCTTCTGATTCATTTAAACCAAATGACCCAAAGGATGACGACTTTACATCAAAGGGATTTGACCCTGTGTTCTGGAAACAAATATACAAATACACCGAACCGCAAAATAAACGCAATAGTTGGGGAAACACATATAATTTGAAAATAAACAATTCAAATGATAAATAACGAGTTTATTTCATTTCATTGGTACCTTACCTACATACTGTGTAAATTTCATTAAAATATAACAACAGATAACCCAGATTTAATAATGTCAAAGTTCATTACCCACAAGTTCAATTTTCACACATTGTCAATATCTTGTGTATCCTCCATTGGCCTGAATACAAGCAACGCATCTGCGTCTCATGGAGTCAATTACATTCGCGATATCGTGGCATTGCAAAATACAATTTATGTCAGCTAAATATATTTTGGGGTGTTTTTTAATTGTAAAATCGTAACTGGTCAAGAAATTATCGTTTTTTTAAAAATAATTTACTTAATTTCAACGCGCACGTGCAAAATGTGCTTCTTGTATTAATGTGCCAGTCAGGTGTCACGGTACGATGATTTCAATAAATTTTAGTGGCATAGTAATATTTTACATGTATAAATAATATTCAAATAGGTTTGCGTCAGTAAAATATAATTACGGCGGACATATTCAAAAAAGAAATGTGTTGCGTTTATTTTTCGGTTCGGTGTAGTATGGAAATATTCTGCTATTCAATACATAAGCACAGAAAAAAAAAGTTGAGCAAAGGGTGAAGGGGCTTTCAGTTAGCCTCAAAATATGATTTCATGGTTTAAAGTAGAAAATGTAAGGTGGGGCTTCACTTTTTCCTTAGGAGTATCAACCATGCAAAATTCCTGAAAACAGATATATTGTGCAGTTACTATAATAAGCCACTTTTAGTAGCAATATTTTAAGAAAAAGAGATCATAACAATTTGTCAATGTGTGCTAGTTTTCAGCAGCTGGGTGTTGGTAGTTACACAATGCAAGTGGAAGCTTACAAGAGCCGAGACATCATCAGCATTAAATCCTGATGCCTCTAGTCGGTTTCCTGGGTCAAAGTCTTGATCTGCAGGACCAGTCTGACTGGCCAGAAAGTCATCAATGCTGAAACTTGGCTGATTTGTATCATCACTTGGGCTGACAGGGGTGAGGTAACGGGAACTCAGACGCACATCTTCTGGTTGGCCAGTGCTGTTAGACTGTGACAAAACAACAATATCAGATAGAAACTAGAAGAAAGATCCATGCAACCTTTCAACAGGTTTTTAAGTGAAACCACTATTTTGCTGAAATTTAAGTCAAACCCAAAATAGAAATTTACCTTTATGTTATGATTATAAACCTACATGTTACATCTGAAATACTGTATAGGGCTTTAAAATAGCTGGTTCTTTTGTTCGTGATTTTTTCAAAATGAACCTGATCACAGTTTCTTGAATCAGCACATTCTTGCAAAACACGATTTTAATTTTCGCTCAAGTACATACTTTATAAAGTGTATTTGTTTAAAATGTGATATCCTCTCTGGTTATGCAATCATTAAGTCAGAATGGTAGATCAAATCTGAAATCAATTATTAATGCTCCATCGCTTACATGTTACATTTTTTTAGATCTATTACCAAATAACCTTTGCTTTTAAACAAAATTGCGTAAGGAGTTTCAAAAGTCATTGATAAAAAACGAAATTTTGCAATTTGTTATAAAAGTTTTAAAAGTAGCAGATTGTAGGTTTAAGTAACAGAAGTCATGGATTCTGCCTTGTAACAATTTGTCCTAGCTGTATTTAGTGAGCAGTGGGATTATGACACTGTATTGTCTAATGTATAAACTCATAACATAATGATGTAAACACACAATTCACTTCCTGGATGTAACATGAACACACCGACACCTCAAAGGTTTGCATTAAATGAACAAAGTCACATCTACATGAGATAAAAAGCTTATACTTACAGCAAATCTACCAAATCTGAGATCTGACAACAAATCATCTCCCATAGGTCTTATCCTTTGTTCCTGAAGTATTGAAATCACTACCAATCAATTATAGAGTTCCAAATGCACAAACAATACTTTGTAACTGTAAATCAATGACATGGATTGCATGTCAGATGAAATTTCAACCTATATCTAAGATATTGCATGTATTTCTTAACTTATTGATTTATCAATTTACATACTTTACATGTGCAATTTTGAACAATTGAGAAGTATGTAAAGATGAACAAATATCTCACCTCCTGATCTAGTGCCTCTGGGACTTGTGGTACATTGTAGCTAGATCTTCCTCTATCATTGAGGTCAGCTGAGCTCCGACCATCATCACTAATATATACAAACAGAACATCACCTTCGTGTTACATGATATCAGCTTGCCAGGAAAACTTTAATCAGGATATTTCAAGTACAAAATCCTGCAAGAGCTATAAGACTTGATTCTTTGACCTTATTGACCCAGATGTCTTGTGTAAAGTTTCAATCCAATATCTGTGTTAGTGTTGGAGACATATGTGATGCCTACCTCTCATATAATATGAATTGGTCAACAGCAGATGTCTATCTTAACAGATGACTACACAAATATCAGTATTATAATACAGAGCTTAAACTAGAACTGTACCTATCTGATCCACTGCTTCCATCACCCCCTCCACCACCATCGCCTGGGACAGGGGATGTAACTACATTACCCTCTGCGGACTGACGCTGCGTGATTGGTAACTGTCGTCTACTTTCATCTGTCAAACTCAAACCCTCTAAACCTGTCAGGTACAAAATAATAAATACAAAATAACTTTTTCTGAAGTTTATTGACAATTTTCACCAGAACCATAATAAAACAGTAAAACTTTGATAAACTGAACGAAAAACTACCCGGCGGCTTGGCAGGTGTTACTTAAGTTACTGATGCTCGAGTTATCCATGGCGATGTGTACTTAAAACGTACATGACATATGGACGGGACTGACGAGAGATCTCTAGTTATTCCAGTTCTTTGAGTTAACAAAGTTTTACTCTACAACAACTGCGCTGAGTAAAGGAATTATCCAAAATAAAAACATAATATATTGAAGGAAGTGATCCAGAGGTATGGTGGCACCCTTCACAGTCTGAGCGTGATGAAAATTGCTTATTTTTCAGTCTTTCTTTTTTCATTAGGAATTTTCTTTTCCCATCATTTTTTTACAAATGGTGTTTTGATGTGACAAGGCGTAACTGTTCAAACCAATCTCTTAACCTTCATCATTTAAAAAAAATTCATTTGCTTAAAGACACAGGAAGCTCCGAGTTCCATAATTGTCAGGTGAAATCTATATTTAAGAACTTGTTGTCTGATTTCTGACCTGGTCTTGTGTGAGTATCAGAGTCTTCACCTGCAGCTTCATGTCTCTCCCCATGGGCTTTCCTTGCAAATTCCAGTTCATCTTCGGTATCTATCTCGCTACCACTACCTCCTGTACAACAAAAAATACAGCCTTTCTTTACTTGGGGTTCATGCATTGATCAGTTGTACCCAAGATTAGTTATTACCTTCAATCTTATTTATCAACAAACATAATGTGTTACCATATGGTGACATCCCTTTATTACTTGCACCTGCATCTCCAGTTTATGCTCTTTCGAAATTGTCATTCACTTTGAATTTGATGTAACAAATTGAACTGTCTCACTTTTTGTAGCAGTTCCCCGAAAGAGGTGTCTCACAGTCTGTGTCCTCTCCATGTGCTCAAGAAATGTGCTATGTAATTTTAAAATCCTTCCATGCATGACAGAGTAACCATGCATACAGTTTTCCATTACTTTAAACACTAAGTGTGACCTTGACCTTTGAGGTAGGGACATGGGTCTTGCACGCGACACATCGGCTTGATGTGCTGAACATTTGTGCAAAGTTATTTTTAAATCCTTCAATGCATGACAAAGTTACAATCTGGACACAAATGTATGCATATATAAATGATTCCATTACCTAAAAACTCTAAGTGTGACCTTGACCTTTGAGGCAGTGACGTGGGTCTTGTACGCGACACGTCATCTTGATGTGCTAGACATTTGTGCCAAGTTATTTTAAAATCCTTCAATGCATGACAAAGTTACAGTCCAGACACGAATGTGTGCGTATATGCATATATATTGTAATCCATTACCTTCAAACTCTAAGTGTGACCTTGACCTTTGAGGTAGGGACGTTGGTCTTGCATGCGACACGTCTTCTTCATGTGCTCGACATTTGTGCAAGTTATTTTAAAATCCTTCAATGTATGACAAAGTTACAGGCCGGACACGAATGTGTGCATATATAGAGGATTCCAATACCTTCAAAATCTAAGTGTGACCTTGACCTTGAGGTACGGACGTGGATCTTGCACGCGACACGTCGCCTTGATGTGCTAGACATTTGTGCAAAGTTATTAAAATCCTTCCATTCATGACAAAGTTACAGTCTGGACACGAATGTGTAAGTGGGGACTCACAGACGGACACACAGACGGTGCTATTTTAATATGCCACCCATTGGGGGCATAAAAATGGAAGGTCAGACACATGGACAGACGGTGTGATTTTATTATGCCAACCTTTGGGGGCATAAAAATAATGTGCACCTGTGATTGAGGGCAATAGTAAAGGAGACAATAGTTTGAATGACTTGCATGCCATTCAATAAGTATCTTAATGCAGAACACTTCAGCAAACCCAGAGAACTAGTCATTTATGCAGAGATAAGTAATTCAATTAACTGTTTACTGTTTACAGTGAGAGAATAACCATGTGTACATACCATCAAAGAGGCTGACTTTACTGAGGTATGGTAATTTACTGCAAGTTTGTTCTTCCCCTGTGGTTCCTGGTCTCAGGTAAACTGAATCAAGCTGAGGCTCCTCACCTGTCATACAAGAGGTGTATTGTCAACTAAACAAACCATACTCTCCATTTAATTGGTAAAATATTACTACTGTTTTCAGTTCACTTAATCAAATTAGCAAGAATTTTTATCAGTGGCACAAATGTGAAATAACATTAGCCAAGATGTTGTTGGAAGTAATCTCCTTTTTCTGTGAAGCAGTCTTTGCAACATTAAAATGTCTATGGAAGGATACCCAATCACTTGTACCACAGCAATGATCTGATGAAAATGACAAATATTCTTACGAGAGGTAACGCCTTTATTGGTAGGTGTTTTCTCTGGTGACCTCTCCGCATCACTATCCATGCCAACACTGCAGTTGATCTCCTCAAAGTCAGCATCAAGGTCTCTCAGCTCTTCTTCCTCTAACTCTACTTGATACACACTTGATTCACCATCCTCATTCTCCTCTCCTATAACAGCTCCTTGACTAAACAATGACTGACGTATTGCAGTGACGATAGGATCTGTAATCATAACATCATAACAAACACTTCCATCTTTAGATGCATGTTGGGTAGACCATAACTGATGCTTATTTATCACCGAGATACCCATTACCCAGTTAAGTTAAATCTGGCTTATTTGTTGTTTATCATCTAAATATGAAGAAATACATATTAAAATGTACTGTTAATGGGCAAAGTTTGTGGGCCTACTGTGATTACACTAAAATTATTCTCATGGATTTTCTTAATAAAAAGAAATTTCAAGTGCACTTTAATTTGTGGATTTCGTCTTTTTCAAAGAAAATATCTTTCGTTGGGATCTTAAAATAAAGGACCAACACACAAAATTTAGTGTCCGCACAATGTCATATCCTATAACACGTGGTTTCTGCTACAAATCTACCAAATTTCACTTACGGCAAAAACATCTGTCTCCACCAAATGCCCCTTCAAAGAACATAAGCTATAAAATTTCTATTATCTCCCTTTTTAAATTTTCTTCAGTGAAGAAAAATGATTTATAATAAAATGTAATTTACTAAAGTACTTCCCAACTAGGGTGGAGACATAATTACTTTAAATTTACAGTCTATCGGTAGAAACTGAACTGACCATTTTTGACTGGTGCAGAGGTCACTTTCTTCACCGTGCCTAACTGAGACCTGGCAAATGGTTGCTCTGGTTTGGAATCTTGACTGTTGTTAGATGATGAGCCCTCTGATCTCCATGCATTGGAATCTGCTGACCCTTGCTCTTTGAGAGACGAACCCTCTGTATGCCATGGGTTCGAATCCATGGACATCAGATCCTTTAGAGTGGAGTTCTGTGATTTAGACGTACTTCCTATAAATACAAAAGTACCTTAACTTCTGCTGCAGGTTTATAATTGGTTTTAGAACTTCCACTGGTTTCAATTAAGTTAATTTCAGGTGACACAAACTGGGTGATAAACTCTTGATAAGTCACATGTCAGGACACAAAACCTGTACCAATAATTAGAGGACTATGATAACTTTGGATGTTACACTCACTTCCACCATTCAAATTACCAAAACAGACATCCTAAAGGTGAAATTGACAAATGACTGTACTTAAAAAGACTTCTAATGTTTCTTTTTACCTTGAAAGCATGTTATGAACAAAGTGCAAATTTTTTTTAAATAAGAACACCAAAAATTGAACACTTTCAAAGAACACTTTTGTGATGAATAGACATGAAATACAAAAGAAAGCAAACATCAACATTGTTTAAGAGCAATCAAAAACAGTTCTACCATAATTGTATCAGTAGCAGAACACAGTTCTTCTATTATTCTTTCATTAATTGCTTCATTTGATCTGAGTATTTTCGAAGTGATCACTGGGCATAAAGAAAAACATTGCAGTCACTGTTTGAACCAATTAGTGCATGTATTCAGTTAAAACTATACCTTGTACTGAAGATTCTGCCTGTGTGCCTTTTCTTGGAAAATTTTCCCTTGGAGATTCCAGTAGTAAATTGTTTGAAGACAAATCTATCATAAAAACAATACATGAAAATAACACTAGTTAAAAGTCTTCAATCCTTTTCAAATCTGTATGATTTTATTCAAAATAAGTAACAATGTACATATACATACACCCCAGACATATTCCCTCAAAGTTTGCTTCAAAAGTAAACCTTTTCAAAGAAAAATCTCCAAAAATTCCAATAATTTAACCTTAAATCCAGGAGACCGGTTTCGCTTAAAGTGCCAACACAAAAATCAGGAAGCACTTGCTATCAGACAAGCAATACAATTACAGAATGTACTGGTAGTACTGGCAGAAGGTCAGGCAATTGTATTATAGTTGCAATTACTGACAAGTCTTGCTGCAGTAACAGGGATCACGTTTGAGGGCGACGTGGGCGAAATAGTCGCCGTATCCCCGGCCATTTCGCCGTGATCGCATAAAAAAGCGAAAACAAAGTCGCTCTATATTTCGTAAACAATGACAATGTTTTCGAGTGTCAATCTCGATACTGCACCGCCTACTCGTTACCCTTTGTTACATCAGCTTTCATTGGTCAATAAAAAACGGTAAGCCAATCAAAATCGGCGAGACAGTAAGCGATGTAAAGGTTGACATGTGCGTTTTGACATGTGTAATATTTATTGTCAATTTAATAGTTGAGTAAACATCGATTATTAAACGGATTAGCATTGATTGGTAACAATAAGGACCAATTACACATTCTTACAATTAAACTGGCCGTAAAAATGCCAGTTAGTTCTTTGATCGTATTGACACACTTTATTTATGCAAACAGTATCGGACACTGCTTGTTTAGTTGTTGACCGTTTGCTGCTGCATTTTTTCTCGGTAATCAATTCATTAATCGGCGATTAAAATCAGTAGGAAAAAGAGTTTTAATAAAATATTTTATGCAATCACATCGCATTTCACTGTAAAAATGTTAAAAGCTCCAAGGAACCCACAGAACATAATAAAATCACTCAAGAATGTTTATTAATGAGAAAGAATTTTTTATGAATAAAAGAAGTTTGTTTGATGCAGTTGTTTTGGTATGACAAGGGTATACACATGTACTGATTTTACATTTAATGTTGTCAACGCGTTGTACAAACTTCTCCCTGTTCTGAAAAACTTCTCCCTAATGTCTCTGGAGGGAGAAGTCACTTCTCCCTATGAGCCTGGGCTAGCGTGATCCCTGAGTAAGTGTAGCATAGGGAAAGTTACACTTGAGAAAAATTGGAAAGTATTACATTTTTGCAGTTTCTTCAATATGCTGCAAACTACCAAATTGCTTCTTATTTAGTATTAGTAATGTTTCTGAATCTTTATTTTATAGTACAAGTTCCTATGTCATAAATCAACAGTATAAAATATCTTACCCATGTCATCAACATTAATGATACCTAGGGAAGATTTTCCATCCTGATCAGACCTGTGAAAAGTAAGTTTTAGCTCTAGAATCAACTGTTAAGGAGCTCGATTAGGAACTATATTTATGTTAATTCATAACAGTCTATAAAAGTCTATTCAAGCTTGTTTATGAAACCTCAGAATTTCATTCAAAGTCAAACTAGTTCCTGGCATGGCTTATTTTCACTTTGTAAATATTAAAATGTTTATCATAGTAAAAATACAATTTGATTAAAACAAAAATACAAAGAAGTGAGAGAGAAACTAAATGATTTTGATACATAAATAATACCAAGACTTTATAACAAATTCTCTCAGCAATGTATCAACAGAACTTACATGTCATCTTTTATATTTTCCCTACACCAATCATTTACCACTGACCAGTCTGTTCCGTTTGTGAATCCTGGAGGCTGATCCCCGCAATCTGGACGCAGACTGTCCTCAGACCTACTGAAAGCAGCACTGGACATCTTGGGTCTGGCTCCCGTCTCAATAGCACTGAAGGACAGCTGTACCTGAGCATTATAATCACCACCACCAGGGGCTCTCACTGGCATGTCCTCCAAGAAAGAACCCATTTCTGATGTAGGTATGTTTCTCCTAAAAATACAATTAAGTTATTAAATTTTTTATTATGATTTTGCCACAGTTGCATGCAAGTGTAAAATCCTCCAAGAAAGAACCCATTTCTGATGTAGGTATGTTTCTCCTAAAAATACAATTAAGTTATTAAATTTTTTATTATGATTTTGCCACAGTTGCATGCAAGTGTAAAATGGTTGCCTGAAGACCTGTAGCATGTGTGCCCTAGATACTAAATTTTAAGATAATCCATATGTGATGATGTACATTTTATTTCATCCCCTATTTTTCAAGACTATAAACTCGCCTTTCCTGCCAATATCCAGTGCTTGCTGTGTGATGTATACACTGCTACCAGTTGGAAGCATTAGAGTAAAGAGAAGACACTGTAATACTACTTGAGAATCTCAACCAGAGACTGGAGTTTTTAGTGTATCTTGGTACAGTACCACTAAGCTATGCTTTGTGCCAAATATTTAAGGTCTAAAAACCTACACTGTATATATAAAATCAAGTGAGGCCCGGTGCCGGGGCAGTTTTTAACCAGGGTCATGATCTGAATGTTTTTTGAGGCCCCAGTTGTGGGTAACCCTGCTTTAAAAAAAAAAAAAACACTATACAATCTCAGTAGAGGTCAAAAAGACGATGTTCCTTGCTAGTATTTTTTTTTACTCCCTAACGATGGGTAATATCATCATTTATCAAACATTAAAAAAAGAAAAATTGAAATGTATAGTTTTGGACGGGGGTGGGGGTCCAATATAACTAAAGCCCAGGTGAACTTCTCATCCCAATAAACATTTTGTATGAAGAAGTTTGGTGACTCTAGCTCCATAAGTAAAGGAGCAGTGCATACCATAAACTTGCCATATAAAATGTCTTAATTCTACTTAGTCAAGGGCCATAAATCTGGCATGCTGGTTCAATATAACAAGAGGGTCATGATGTCCCTATATTGCTCGCCTTACTACAAAATCCACCAGTGGAATGTGTGTATTGTCATATTAAGCCTAGTCAAAACAGTTTTAAATGCATGTGAAGTTGAAAAGGATGAAAATTGTTATCAGTTTTGGAACTAAAGTGTGCTGTAACTCTTTGGAGTAAAGTGTTTTTACTTTTCAGAATTTTTTGAAAGTAAAATATTCAACTTTTTTAGGTGTTTTACTTTATTTGCATTGTTTGATTTCTCATGGATTATAGAAACTGTGTTATAAAGTGATTTTTGACTAGCTTGTCATTTTCCTCTGACCAATTAAAGCTGACTTTATGGACCATAGTGATAAGTGAGTAGCTGGAGGGTACTTAGAGAGCATTGTTGAAATCTGAAAAAAATATGCCTATATGAGGCATATTTTTGTTCTTGGCTTTTCAAAACAAGGCAAAATGGCGATTTTTTATCCAGGTGTTTTATCCCTGTGAATGTTTTATTTTGGACATTTTGTACCCATTGGGAAAAGTAAAAATAATATCTTCAAGTGAATCAGTTTTCTATTTTTTTTCTTTTGTTTTTACTTTTGGTCAAAAAGTAGCCAACATAGAATGTCAAAATAAGTGACATCCCCTATGCCCCCTTGCGCTTATGATGCCCTCTCAAATACCCTCCTCCTCAGCACTTTCTGCCTCAAAATGCCCTCTGGAGTCCATTATAAATCTTGACGGGAGCACTGATGATGTTTTCTGACCTGGATTTTGTTCGTCCTACTGTGGATGCTGCTAAAGGAGGTGCTTTGGCATAGAAGCTGTCATTTTCTATGAATGACATCTGTCCATCCCCAGTAACAACTGACAGGTTGTCATCTGTGTTCAAAGAGGCCCGCACATCCATAACTCTGCAAGTAGAAAAAAAGCACTTACACATATACTTTACTTTCTCTAAGCTAGAGGCTGTGCATAGGCAGTGTTCTCAGAAATTCATTTCCAATCCTCGCATTTCTACGCAATATTGGAAATTAACTGGTCAATATTTATGGGTCGACGGTCAATACTGGTTAAAACTGGTCAATACTGATCGATTGAAAATATTACGATAGAGATGATAATGATACACTTATAATCTTCCTTAGGATACTAGTGTTGTAAAATCGGACTCCAAACATAATCGATAATCGAATTGAATCGGACAGGGTATTTCGATTCACAATCGGAAAATAATCGAAAGTATATTCCTTTACCTAATAACAAACAGTTATACACTTACACCAGTATCAGTCATTTGTCAGATGTACTATGTAGTGATTTTAATCAGACAACAAACTGATTTATACTGTCACACTTTCATATGCAACTGTGATAAGAAATTGACTGTGAAATTAACATTTTGGACTATATATCATATCATCCATTACAAAACTATACGCTTCTTTCAAAGCTACCAACTTTTAAAGAACAATATATTTGACTATAGTTAAATTAATCTTTGATTAAAGGTAGAAGGTCCAAAAGTCCTTGTAAAACCTGTGACATCTTGATGATATTGGTGGAGACACAAGAAATTCTAATGACTGAAATTTTGGACCTTTGCCCCATTTTAGTACATCAGACCAGTTAGCTGGAGTCTATAGTTTAACAGAACGTTCCCTCTCACAGGGAAAGATCCAGGTTGGAATCCTGACACTAACAATGTGTGCTACTTTGAAGTAGTCAAAAACAATAAAGCATGACATTGTGTTGTATATATTTTAAGCTCCAAAAGCATTGCAAAGTGCATTGAAAGCATTAAATTGCAGTACTTATACTTCTAAAACCATTCAAATTTTAGTAAAATAATAATAATCAGTAAGTGTACTTCATTTCTTGTGTTTCCCCCAGACAGTTCTCAATGTCAGTATAACTTCACACTAATTCATGGTAATTTATCATAAAATAATCATATATATATACTGTTGAAACTAATGCTTTTCATAGCCAAATGAATTTTACTTTGGTCAGTTTATAACTATAAGTCTAAGACACTAATCTGTCAGGTAAAATGGTGTATTTGCTGTCAAAATAATGAGACCCCTTTGTAGAGATTTTATTCACACCAAGGCTGCCCTGATAGTAATTAACTTGACCTACAATCGCCCAGTATTGACCCAGTGTTTTTTCAGGCCGATTTGGGGCCGAAATTTGGCCCCATTCACAAAAACAAAAAGTATCTTTTTTTTCCACAAAATTTTGAGGAAAATTCACAATTAACAATTCTTAAAATAAAATAACATTTGACTTTTGTTGGAGTTTAATTGTTTATTTAACATCTGAAACACTTAAAATCTGTGTATTTGTTTGCATACTTTTATGCAAAAGAACGATTGACGATTCTGACTTGGACCGCGAAAATAGGTGACAAACATAAAATTGGCAATTGTCAGCTGACTATTTCACATGTAAGTAATCACATACCGTATTCCTCTGTTTAAACGCCCCTGGGGGCGTTGCATTTTGCAAAAAAAATGGCTTGAATATTGTTTACTTCTTGATTAAATGCCCCCTATTTCTTAAATCTCCTCTCTTTCATTTGTACGCTTGAGACGACCCCCGTTTACCGAAAATCAAAAACACGCTATGTCTGTTTACTACCTCGGGCTGGTTTAACAAATACACATGATCATTGTGT
>JAFMSR010000012.1:48881480-48923495 GCA_022818135.1 Saxidomus purpurata
AGTTCTAACTTCATCCATCAAATTTCGATATCTGATTCGTTTATCGAATTACATGTATCAATATTACCTATACCTACATCGGGGTTTAATAAACATTCAAAGTAATGTTACCATTCTATAGAACTTATTTTGTTTGTAACCTGTTTATACAATTTGTTACCTGTTTCAGCTTTGACCAAAAGGACCGTTGGTCATTCATTTTAGTTGCAATATCATTACACTCATTTGCATAAAATGTTTCTACATTTAGAGTCACTCAAAAACGTAAACTTCTTTCTCACCTCAAAATAGGCTTTGAGGTTTTTTCGTCGTTTCTGTATTTTCTATATATTCTTAAAGAACTATATTTCAAACGTTTTTTAGGCTTTACATTCACCGTCAAACCATCTTGAACAAGTACTGATAGGACCAACCCCTAAAGGATATTCAACATTGTTGACCCACTTCTCCAACCATATTTACAAAATTTGATACACAATTATTTATGTTATTGTTATTATCCTGTTAAGCACGTCATTTTGTAAATGTTTCTCCTGCTTTCTATTGGAAAAGCAGGGGTTTTTTGTTTAAAATTATAAGCAATTTCTCTTATTTAGAAGTTATTCTGTTGTTGTTTATTTTCATTTGTGACAAAAGATATATCAAGGACTATTTTGCCACACAAGTTCAATAACCTTTTTATTATATATTCCATATTGAATTAAAACAAAATGACAGTCTGTCACCAAATAGCGAAAGATAAATTTTGAAATGTGTCAGACAACTAGCGTAATATTTAACCATGCCACATTCTTTATTGCGTATGATCTTATTATGGTAACGTAATGTACAAAAATAACGTCAAATAAATCAGAAATATCGTCTTGTTTCAATTGGTACCAAACACTTTGGAAGACTACAGAACAAAATTATAGTATGCTTTAACCTCAAATAGATAATGTTTGTCTTAAACAGTTCTAAATATTGGCTGTTACTATTCGTTTTAAATTTGCATTAGGTGTTCCAACTCTGTACACTTCACTAAGAGACTCTAAATTTCAACAATCACCAGGGCATACAATCTCATAAACATTTTCAATAACATCAGATATCAACTTCAATTGTCTTAAAGGATAATTATGACTTTGGAAGATAAGAATTCAGTCTAAATGATCCACTTTAGAATTTTAAATATATTCAAGTACTAGTATGCGTATTCAAGACAGTGCTAAATTTGATATTGTGACAGCGTGACACATTTTGCAGAAAGGACTCGACCGCTAAATATTGCTTAGTTTAATATAGTTTGATATTGAATGTTTCGTAAAAAAACAGTTCTTCTAAATTTTTAGTCACTCTTATGTATTCGCCAAAGTAAGCCTTTTGAAAATATACGGTTCTGTGAATATCAATACATGTAATTGACTTTTTTATGTATTGCTTTTCCTTCAATAAAACTATATATTTTGATATCGTTTCGAGAGTGACAATATGGTTTATTCTGATTATTGGAAACATCGGAATGATACAGTCTTAAACAAGTGAAAGAAAAAATATTTACCTGTGAATTTTATTCCTCGACTTTTAGTTCTGAATTTCTGTATCTTTATGACTTACATAAATTGAAACTTTGTTCAAATTACAATGACGATTTAACCTTTGATATCAATTTCCATTACAATATAACACAATACATCAAATTGTTCCGTGGGAATTTAGTAGCATTGAACTTCAACAGCACTTTTATCTCATCTTCATGCAAAACCATTTAGATAGACCAACTCTTATTGATTGTGTATGACAGATAAAGTGTTTTCAAGAGGGACAAGGGTTGATGTCGTTGTTCTCAAGTTTACGTTAATACTTGCAAAGATAATATCAGTCCTACAAAGTCGTCTTAAGAAAGCTGGTGAGCAAGAACTTATCAGCACGGCTGTCATCCATAATTGTGAATATCTAATAAAACTTCACATTACATTGTATTTGCATTGCTACTCTCATTTTGCAAACCAGAGAGTTTTACAGGTTGTAACGTTTAAACATAAGAATGTGTAACTTAGTATCAATAATTTCCTACATGTTTTATTTCCTACATGTTTTTAAAAAATGATTTTAAGATCAAAATCATGAAATCTATATTTTTTTCAAGCAAAATGGTATAGAACAGCATTCAGTAATACCGGAGATCTATACTCGGAAAAATCTAATTGATAAGTACGGGTAGACAGAACTATAAAACTATATATTAATTTCAGACAGTTAGTGAACTTTTGTGAAACTGTTGACCACTCAATAACTGTATAAATAATAATGTTTTCTAAACACTCAAAGATCAATTTTAAAACTATTGAATATAAATCTTTTGTATTTGAACTTGTTATGCCCAAAAGAGGTTACCAAAATATCGGGACTTATATATAACTTTATTTCCTCCAATTTTCTGGAGAGTGACATATAGTTTATACTAATTTATTTTAGCTCGATTGTGAAGAAAGCTTTGAGCTTATCGAGTCACTCTCGAGTCCGCTTCCTGGAAAAACCAGTACTGGTGTCATATGAGGAGGTACGGTCGTGGCCTTGGTGGGGCTCGAACCCGCAACCTCCGGGATGAGCGGCAGACACCTAAACCATATATACAAATGGCATACATGTGTATAATATACAGAGAGTACATTACTGAACATAACCTTGCAATTAAGGAAATGGTCAGAATTAATTTTATGTAACAGTGTATCCAAAATTTTAAGTTTCAACGAAAGTGAAATGAAACCACTAAAGTACAGGAAAGCACTGGTTTCCTTGAGGCTGTCAGTTTCTTAATACATCAGTCTTTATTATCAAAGGATAAGCACATAGCTTGTAGTTCTTTTAAGTAAGTTGCACTAAAACACAGAAAATCTGGATACTGTTCTGCACATAAGATACTCTTAATATGCTCGTCAACATAACCTAGAAGATATTTGATCTGAAGTTTAATGCTGGTGTCTTTAAACAAGCTAAGTAATATATCACCGAACTGTTCTTTTAACTTCGTGAGATGTCGTTGTCTACATGCTAATATGTCAGTATTATTGCACTTAAAAAGTAAGTGAGTTAATTCATCAGAAATGGTAAAGCAACTATGTTTGTCTACAAATTTGTCAGCAGATTTCATACTTGCCTCTGATTCTATAATCATGGTGATAGGGGCCACTTCGAAACTGTTCTTTGTCTCATATATGAAAAAAAATCTATTGAAAAATAAGAAAGCTATGAAGAATTTTAGAAAACAAAATGAACGACTTATAAGGTAAGATGATAGAGGTAGATTCCTGTTTAGCGGTCCCCATTAATTATGGCTATTGTTTTAATGTAGTTGTTGTAGTAGCCCCTAATATTACGAGCAGCAGTTCCCATATAACTTCACGTCGTAATGTTATGTTTTAGGGACTGCCCCGATGATAGTTTATCAGTATATATCGCTTGTATTTATGATGGTCAGTCTTACATCACTAATTTGAGAATATGTACTTTTGTTAAACACGAAATCGGCTTTATTTTCAGTTATCAAAAGTGAAAACAACCAGCCGCGTACACTAAGCGTACCGGTTGTCGGATATAACGATCGGCGATGACGTCGAGCATGGAATTGGGTACGAATTCGTTAATGCGATGTTATATTTCATCAAGGTGATATTGATCTATTATAACTATTTTGAAAAGGAACAACGCAAACATAACTTTATTTAATTTTATTCAGGTTAGTTCTAATTGGTTTCGTTAAGTTTATCTGTGATAAGTGTGAAAAATACAATAAAAAGGCTGTGACATATAAGGATTAAATAGCATTTGATATATTTCAAGTTACATATTCCATTTGCACCATTCTTCATGAACTAGATGCTTAACGGCCCCTTCAATTGTTTTCAGGGTCATGCTGGTCATTACATGCTGCTAGAGAGCCAAATATAATAGCAACAAGAAAACTGTGATACAAAAGTATCACAACGGGCCTTAGAACAGTGTCTTAACTTGATAAGTCCCAATTCATTTTTTTCTCCTTTCGAGAGACAGCTTCCTACTTTTTGTAACATGAGCAAAACGTTCCACATATCACAACTTTTATCTTAAAGAGACTTTACATTTTTGAAAAGCAACGACTATAATTGATGATACCAACACTCAAATTTCTTGTTAGAAAAGAAAATGTAACAGAAAAACAAGTCAAATGTTGATGCCTGGCATTAAGAAGAAGCGAATTCAGCAAACATAAAACATTGGTGTAATGGCAATGTATGCAACCATTCACGCTACACTCAGCAATGGAGTGAATATATTGTAAACTACTGATTACTACAAATTGTATTATAAGCTACACATTGAAGAGTGATGTTAACCCATTATTTATCTCACTTTCGTTTGCGATTTTCATTCATTTCATAATATGTGTGCAGATAACTATATACTACTTCACTTACATTCCCGTTTGACCGAAGCTGATGTACAATAAAAACTGTTCACTACTTTTTAAACGCGTGTGCAAAGAACTATTCACTACTTCACTTACATAAACATTTTCCAAACCGTCTTAAATATAGGAATACAAGACGAATTTTGATGCAAGGCATCAAAGACGCCGCGCATGTTTTGAAGCATGGCTGGGAGATGGGCACTGGGGCAGGTTTCTATTATAAAATGTGCGTGGTTAACATCAGCGAACCCTTTTTTACTACATAAAATGATCATTACCTCTGTCACGGACCTATATACACATTATGTTAATTATGTTATTTGTTTTATTCATCCTTGTAATGATATATGCAAATAAAAAGATTTTAAATGATTTTCTAGTTTCTGTTTTTTATTTTCATTCACTCATGGGAATTTTCGTAACTGGAAATGCAGATAAGTTGTTAAACTGTCAAGGAACTTGAACAAAAAATATCGCTAAAATTTATCGAACGATTTAAATACAAAAAAAGAAAAGTAATACTTTTTACTAATAGAGAACGGACCTATACACATGTGTAAATAGGTCCGTGATTGCAATGATTTTGGGTTTTAATACCGTCTAAGGGAGGTAATCGTTACAACATAAAGTACACACTAAGTTACATCGAACTAATTTGCTTAAAACCTAACCTATCATTCTAAAATTACACATATTCAACAAATACATTAATTTTTATCATTTAGAATAATAAAAAGTGTATTTAACATAAAAAACTACTGAATTAAGACTTGTTTCCGGTAATCTCATTTGTTTTTGGTTGTTTCCGGTAAAAAGTTGTTTTCGGTAATCAGTAATACCGGTCCGTGCCTCTGTGTATTTAGCTGTATATCCTTTTTGTTTATGAAACTGATTTATAAAAATAAAGTTTTTATTAGTAATTTGCATAATACTAAACCCTTATGTAACTTCCATATTGTTTGTCTATTGTGATAATTAAATACCTCTTTTCTCACAACATTAATTATTTTCGGATGCTAATTTTACACTGGCTATTTTTAGATACCAAGGAAACTGATACACAAAACTATTTATAACCATGGCTCCTCCCACAATTTCACTGAATCACAGGTCTGTTAATAGGAAGCAGAGGCAAAAATATAATTTACACCGGGTCTAAATATTGTGAAAAAGAACTATCTGTAAAACAGATATACCTGCCCCTCCCTCCCTGTAGCTGGTAATGTGGATTTTTCTTTCTTTCTATTCCCGAAGCATTATACACTCCAGCAATATGGCGGAAAGAGACGAAATCCACATGATTAATTATGCTGTGACGTATACATTTTACAGAACTTCCATTGGCTGATTATTGTTTTTGTTTACAAATGATGGAATGGAATTCCGTCAGGGCCCTACGTATTGCATAGTTGGGTGAACGGTTTTTCTTGACAGTTTCAATATTAAAGTCTAATATGTAGTAATTAAAATGGGTTTTCATTGATTTTTCACGTTGGCGCCATGTATTCTATTATCTGAGTGTTTTAAGATAGCAAAACATCTTCCGAATCTTTTTTTCTGAGCTTTGATGAATCGGGTCGTAAGGTCCGTAAACAAAGCTATAAAAAACCCGTGGTCTACGAGTTTGTGGAAAAGTTATTAAATACTCATTAAATGTGTCCAAAGTTTTGAAATAAGGGAAGGAGACATGTGTATTTTGTATTGTATTGTTTTTTAATGACTTAATACAATTTAATGATTCATAAAAGTCATTTTTCATACATAGAACATAGTTTAGATTTACAATAATAATGTTGGCTGCTCCCTATTCGATTATGCAACCCCATGGTCCAAAATTGAAACCTATTCAATACTGACGCCGCGATTCCTCGCGGCGTCAACAAGTCAAATGTTTGAACGCCGCCAAATGGAGTGGGGGTTGCGATAATTAGTAATGTTGGATTTAATGTATGGTGATTAACCAAACCTAATCTTTTTGCACTCTAATTTTGTATAAGGCTGACCATTTGTTAATGTTTAATGCTAAAACAAAGATGATTCTACGTCAAGTCTATAGGCATTGTTTCCTCTGTATGGAAATTGGCTGCTGTCACATTATTGAATTACAAATCATTGAAATAATTTTTTTTTTTTTTTTTCCTAAGTCTAGAATTCTAACATATAAATTTGCTTCAATTTATATTATTCTTGTACGAAAGAAAAATTATTTCGCAGATATAAATTAATTTGTTCCCCACTATATAAAATAAATAAAGTTAATTCCACTCCGGCGAGGTTTCGATCTCTGATCTCCCGCGTGCCAAGCGGGGATACGTTCCACTGCGCTATCGAGGCATCGAGTTTCACAGCGTATAACTTCGTTATTCACCAATACAGACATTTGTTTCGGAATGGCGGTACAACTTTATGTAAACAAACGAATTTAACTTCCCAGACACTTTAAATAAGAAGTGGACACATCATAAGCTTGATAGTTTCGTAAAGTATATTCAAATATCTGTTAGAAAAAAATTTCAAAGTCGGTTTAAAAGACTATCTTCAGCCGCTACCCGTCGGCAGAATCTCAGTCGTTCGTAGTCATTCGTTTAAAATCGGCTATTTCCGTAAAATTTAGACTCGGCTATTTCCGTAAAATTTAGACTGGTTCGCGATCTCAAATCAAAAGACCGCTTGTTACAAAGACACACTGTGAAATCATTCTACAGTCTAAAAGTAGTTACGTCACCCCATGGAAATTTTACTTTCTGCATTCCAATATACGCACCGCCTCCTGGCGGCGCGTAACAAGTCAAATGTTTGAACGCCACCAAATGTAGTGGGGGTTGCGATAAGTAGTAATGTTGGATTTAATGTATGGTGATTAACCAAACCTAATCTTTTTGCACTCTAATTTTGTATATGGCTGACCATTTGTTAATGTTTAATGCTAAAAAAGATGATTCTACGTCAAGTCTATAGGCATTGTTTCCTCTGTATGAATTATCAAATCATTGAAATAATAATTTTTTATTTATTTTCCTAAGTTTAGAATTCTAACATATAAATTTTCTTCAATTTATATTATTCATGTACGAAAGAAAAATTATTTCCAAGATATAAATTCATTTGTTCCCACTATATAAATGAAGTTAATTCCACTCCGGTGAGGTTTCGTTCTCTGATCTCCCGCGTGCCAAGCGGGAATACATTACACTGCGCTATCGAGGCATTGAGTGTAAGAGCGTATAACTTCGTTATTGACCAATACGTGTACAGACGTTTGTTTCGGAATGGCGGTACAAATTTATGTAAACAAACGAGTTTAACTTCCCAGAAGTGGTCACATCATAAACTTGGTAGTTTCGTAAAGTATATTCAACTATCTGTTAGTAGTCATTCGTTTAAAATCGGCTATTTACGTAAAATTTAGACTGGTTCGCGATCTCAAATCAAAAGACCGCTTGTTACAAAAGAACACGCTGTGAAATCAGTTTACGGTCTAAAAGGAGTTACGTCACCCCATGGAAATTTTACTTGCTGCATTCCAATATACACGCCACCTTCAGGTGGCGTGTAATAAGTATAGGAAATGTTCTTTGTAACAGATCACTTTATTATAATAAATAAAAAGCTTTTTCTGAATGAAATAACATTTTTGTGTTGTTTTCTTTATCGTTTTTGTAGTTGTCGGAAGAATTTTCTCCATAAAAATGTGAAAATTTGATACTATTTTTGCCCTCGCAACAACAAATTCTGTGCCTGGTTCGGAAAATCATCTGTGGAGCATGACTAAAACTATAATATCGGCATAAGTTAACAGCACTTTTAAATATCATCAAAGTTGTTTTCTTAAAATCATTGCCAAAAGACGACAAAACATATAATGGATAAGACAATACAATTCAATTTTATGTTACCGGTATTGCAATGTGATGTTACTCATGGCTGTTAGTTTTTAAGAAATTGAAGCTGTATCATTCACTTGTTGTGCATCCATAACGTTCACTTGTTGTGAATCCATCCAAAGTCCAAACAATGCAGCATTTCTCAAAGATTTCTGATATTAATGCAGCTAATACATACATTGTATTAATAACTACTGGAACCAACTACAAAATACAAACACTTTGCTTTCAAATATTTTCACATAATAAGATCAGTTAAAATATTTTCACATAATAAGATCAGTTAAATATGAACAGTCTCAGATTCCATGATTGTACTGCTCAAGATAATTAAGAAAGAAACATTTTTATTTTCTAGTTTGAACACATCCTGCGCTGTAAAAGGAAAGTTTAAATGATATATAATTGTGATGTTTTCATCAGAGAGACAGTTACTGATGCACCCTGTTATAAGGGTCCTGCAAAAAATGGCATTAGGGTTTGATTGCGGAAGGGCAACGTTTTACCAAAAATAGTGTTATTGCGAAACTTCAAAGTATTTCCCCTTTTACCGAAACACACATGTGTAACCTTTTTACCCAGTCGTGAAATTCTGCGTGGATGTCTTCTTTTGGTTTATGTGGGTGACATTGGTATATAGCGCCGCCAAGATAACTTCTGGACTTATATTTCTTCCAAGAAAGCAGTTTCTTAAGCCTTGGAAATAAAAAGAAGTTGGTCTGTGAGTAAGGCGGATGGTTTACAGCATGCACGTTTCTAGACACCCAGAAAGCCTTAACGTCCTCGCAACTGTGAGCGGAGTTAGGCTTGTTATGAATCAGGACAGAACCTGACCATCCTTTGCTTGAACGCCTCTTCTTGCAAAACGTTTTAACTGTCTTCAGCACAGAGTTCTTACAGAAGGGTCTAGTGACTGATATATTGTAAACATTGTTTGAACTAAACTATGTTTAAACAGTTACTAACAAATGGCATATGTTTATTCCAAAATATCTTTGATTCTGCATTCTTTTTTCAGCTGATTAAAAGACATTTTTCTTTCTACACTATCGTTAATAGCGGCATCTTTGCCTCGCTATCTTCGCTCTTCTTTGTCAATGTTGCACGGTAACTTGCACCATGGACAGGTAAAATTATCTGTCGTCCCACAAAGTCAGAGACTCAGCCTAATGAATTTTATGTCACCACCGAAACATAGGTCCAAGTTAGAGGCTTTTCCATCTATATTGATTTCAGGATTAGCAATCGGGTTCTTACAGAAGGGTCTAGTGACTGCTATATTGTAAACATTGTTTGAACTAAACTTTGTTTAAACAGTTACTAACAAATGGCATATGTTTACTCCAAAATATCTTTGATTCTGCATTCATTTTTCAGCTGATTAAAAGTTATTTTTCTTTCTACACTATCGTTAGTAGCGGCATCTTTGCTTCGCTATCTTCACTCTTCTTTGTCAATGTTGCACGGTAACTTGCACCATGGACAGGTAAAATTATCTGTCGTCCCACAAAGTTTTCAGGATTAGCAATCGGGTCGTTAAATTCCCTAAGTAATGGCAGACAACATACACATAATCCATCGTATGTTTCTCTGCATTTAATCACCCCAACAGTTTTGATGTGTTAATATCGAAATACGGTTGCATTTTCCAATTTGTCCCGCGTAATGAATTTTTTTATTTCAGTTCGTATGCTCACGCAAGCTTCGGGCTTTCCTTTAGATGTCCATTCAAAGTGGAAAATCTTGTTTAAATTATTCTTTTCTTGTACAATCAAATGTTTTCGTGACAAATCGTCATTTAACGTAGCAAGTTCGGTGTAGGCAGCAAATTTGTAAATCAGTATGTTAATCAGTTCTCTTATTTCTGTTTTTTTTCAACGGCATCTAGATTTCCATAGTATTTTGTCAAGTGAGATTGTTACGTCTTTATTTTTCATCTGATTTAAATTCAATAAACTTAGGAGTAAGTCCAAATGTTTCCGAAATCTATTATGCCTTTTCAGCCTCATCTGCTAAAGTACGCAGTGAACGTGCTCGATTTGCATGAGAAATTTGATCGATATGTTTTCGTGGATGTGGTAACTTTTGCTCAAATTTCTTGATGTACATCGTAAATCCACTATTGGAATTATTTGGTGACGATATTTTGTTTTCAAAAAAGCATTTTCTTCTATCATGTCCGAATCAATTTCAGACTGTTAATTCTACTAAGAATGTCTTTACAATTTTCTGAGAGAAGCGAATTCTGTTTTTCAAGCGCTTCACATTTCTTTCGAAGAGAGTTTTGTGAAATTTGTAGCGTAAAATTTTCGATAGATTGTACAGAATTTTATTTCCACCATGTTGTAAGCTGCAAATGTCAGCACACATATTCTCTAATTGAAACAATTTTGTTTTGGAGAAATCTAGCGAGCACGACAGCTGCTGAACATCAAATATTGCATTATCATACACATCAATGGCTATAGTCTTGTTTAAATAATCTTAATGTTTGCATCCGGACCTAAATTTCGTTTTTAAATCATTCGAAACAATGCATTTTTCTAGGAACTGCACCACGTCCATATTTATTTATTTTATAAGACCAGTTGCTGCAAAGTGGTAGCTTCTTCAATTCGCTGGCAGAAAAATTCAGTGCAGAGTGATATGTTCCAAACACAATCGTTGTTGTACAGCTTATTCATAGGTTATGGCGGCAGCGCTTAGTTGGATCTAGCACACGTTTGGAGACATGAAAGATTCATTTGTGGGTTTCCTTGTTGAATTATTTAAGTGATACACTTCCCACTTCAACAAACAGGTGTCTGCCGCTCCTCCGAAGGTTGCGGGTTCAAGCCCCACTGGGGTCACGACCGTACCTCCTCATATGACACCAGTACTGGTTTTTCCAGGAAGCGGACTCGAGAGTGACTGGATAAGCACAATCAAGCTAAAATAGATTAGTATAAACTATAAACTAACAAACAATATTCGCTCTGAGTCAGTGCAAATAAATAATACTGTACATATACTTAAGTGTACTTATACTTAGATTACAATCAATTTCTTTTATTCAAAGAGACACTGATGTTTGATGTAACTCAGCAGTGCATTTATCTGTTACCTGTAAAAAGATATGCCCTAGTTGTTATTTTCTTAACAAGTTTCATTTTCAAATATTCAGTTCCCACATTTGTTTAAGGCTGACAGATTTCGGTTTATCGGAACTCACTGATTGGAATTACTTATTTAATAAATTGTTGCTTTATGGTTGGTTCCCACTGCCGATCAGATCAACTCGATCGTCCCGATCGCCCAAATTACCCGACCAAGTTCGACCAACTGCTTGATGAGGCTTGTACACGACTTCTTCTCGACCGCTACTCGATCGTACACGACCCCCACAAGACCATTCACGGCTCCTCTACACGACTTCAATCCGACAACCACACCGATATCTATTCGATCGTCTCGACCCATACACGATCCCTACACGATATCTTCTCGTTCAGCCCAAACAACTCGATTTCCCGACCAACTCTTCCTCTCCTCGACCAATACCCGATCGCTTTTCGAGCGCTTGCATTCTCGGTCCTTACTCGATTTTTTTTTACTCGGGTAGGAAGCAAGAGCGATTCCGAGCAATGTAGACCATCCCGACCACTCCTGCCAAGCGAGCCAGAACAGTCCTCGATCGCTTGATCGGGTTGATCTGATTGGCAGTGGAAACCGAGCATTATTAACGAGGTCAAATTAAAGATAGTTGGGTCACATTAAAAGATAATAATTAAGGAGGCTTTAATTCACCATTTTAGATCAGTGCATTATATATAAAGTTATATTGATCAATTAGTAGCACAGTCGCTTAGGTTATACAGAGGTAAAAGATTGTTATCACAGTTGCATGGAAAATTAAACGCTGCTGAGTGTTTTGGTCGAATGTATGTCAGAACGGCCCAAATCCAAGACAGCACAAACCAGGACGTCCCAAATGAAGTAATTCCAAAGGAGAAAAGTCTCATGTCCCCAGCTAGTATCGAACCCTGACCGCCAGCATGGGAAGCGGACACCACAATCACGTCGCTAAAAGGTTAACCCAACAACAAGGCTGTTGGAAGTGACCTATAACCACTACACTCCTCCCCTCTTTATCAATTTGGAGCTCAGCATAAACTGCACAGTCACTGCAATTTTTAGCTCATCCAATGGCTCATAGCCGCTAACCGAGTTATCCTCGTCGCCAATGAAGTAATTCCAGAGGAGGAAAGTCTCATGTCCCCAGCTAGGATCGAACCCTGACCGCCAGCATGGGAAACGGACACCACAACCACGTCGCTAAAGGGTTAACCCAACACCAAGGCTGTTGGAAGTGACCTATAACCACTACACAAATTAATAAATGGCCGATATATATGAAAAATAAATGTTTATGACTCTGCTTTGCGTATTACGATATACTTTTATTAATATATATCTCCTTTATTTATATCTAATTATATTTAAGGCAATTAAAAATGCTGCACAAATAAATCATGCACATGCACGTGATAGCCGAGAGGGCGGTATATATTGACAAGAAAAACTAGTATCACAGCGGGCCCACAAACAAAACTGACATGTTAATATTTTGGAAATTGGTGATGGTTGATGTTGAGGTGGCCCCAAAAGGGTGCCGACCCACTTCGGACCATGGACACTTCGGACCATGGACACTTCGGACCATCAATTCGGACCACATTTTATAGACACTTCGGACCAGATGTAGAGACACTTCGGACCACATTAATAGACACTTCGGACCATGAAAATATATTGTCACAAACACTTATATGACACTTCGGACCATAAAAATATTATAGCAAAATATTATGTGACACTTCGGACCATGAAATACTATCGCAAAATTTCGTCATGATTATAACTTTCTCATATTGGCACCGAAACTGACGATAAATCTCCAAATGTTGATGTAAAACAATCAATTTAAAAAAACCCAAACATGAATAAGAATTGCTGAGCCGATGATCTATTTACTTTGTCATAAAAAAGGACGATTTTGCGATACTTTTATTTAACTTATTGGAAGTTTTAGACTTTCTTTGATAATGGTTGTGAACTCCACAACGCAGCCCGCGATGATATTTGTTTCGACATCCGCTGCTTTGATATATGAAATTGCTACAAAATTTATTAACTTAATTATGTAATCAACTACTAATGTAGAATTGAATGACGACTACTATTAAAAAGAACGGTTTCGGAATTACCGACGAAGATTAAAGAAATTAATGGAAAACGTGAGTTTAGCAGTTTGATTAATTGCACCAATTAAACCTATTTTTGAAGATTTTGAGAATTGTATAAATATCTGAGAATCACATAATCTATGCGTTTGTGTCTTTGGAATAAAATTTCTGCTTGCTAGTTTGATTAATTTGAGTTATTAATTAATATTTTATAACTTTACTTGTGTTTTGTGTGATAATTGTGTGACAATGTCTGACTTGTGTGTAGAATGTGGTCATATCTGTGCCTCTGTTACAACATGGAATTTCGTGTGATATCTGTGACAAGTGGCAGCATAGCACATGCAATACTGTTGAGTATCCTTAATATTTTAGTATTGAGAGCAATATGAGTGCATACAAAAAAGGATCATAATGAGTAAAATGATGAATTATGAGTATATGATTGGTTCAATTAAAAACGCAACATTTTTAAGTAAAAAATCTTAATTAGATAAATTTAGTAAAAAATTCAGTTCCATTAACATCATTTATTCAAATTGTCATGTTCATTGACTATAGTCTTTTGTTTAGAAAGTTAAAAAAACTAGAAATAACATCATTTTATATAATCTATTCATAAATGTCTTGTCCAATTTGACACTATACACAACGCTCTTAAAGGTGCGAGACAGTGACCGAACGTGTCAGTTGTTAAAACAACAACTTGTTACAATGTTTGCAAATTACAGCCGCAATGTACGCCATAAACACTTTGCTATCAAAACATCGACAGACACAAAGTATTTAATGACTTTTAACAAGTTATAAACTTAAAAATAATAACTTTTTAAATAAACATATATTTTAATATGATAATGATTTCGTTTATTTCTATGATTTATAGTGATTACAAATCTGGTCCGAAGTGTCATTACATCTGGTCCGAAGTGTCTACAAATCTGGTCCGAAGTGTCTATAAATCTGGTCCGAAGTGTCTGGTCCGAAATGTCCGTGGTCCGAAGTGTCCGTAATTCCCCCAAAATAATTCAAGAAGACCAGTTCTGGTTGAACAAGCAGAAACAGACACGACACATCACATCTACTGACTGATCTGTAGTATCGAAACTTTACTGATATGGAATAATATGAAAATTTTAAGATACTGCATACTTTGTCCTGCTGTTGGCAGTATTCAGAGAACAGAGATAGATATTCATTGCATCCCGAGAGTGTATTTCTGGATTGTAATTTCAACTATTTTCAAGTCGCCAATATAATATAAAATCTTTAATTTTGTTTTTCATTACACAGTCTCTTTCAATGTAGAAAAAGGGGCCGTCCCGGTCTGTTCCGTCCTGGGTTTGGGCCGGCCTGGTATTGGATCGTCTTGGAATAGGGCCGTCCTGACTCGTTTCGAATGAGACGTGGTACGAAGAAAGTAAATATCGAAAATGGCGACGAATTTTTTGCGTGCGACTCCTATGTCGCATGCAAAGAAAGTGTGCAGTCTTTACAAAAGAGGATGCAGAGAAATTGAAGCAAACATATTTCAACGCAGCGACAGAGTGTATAACCATGTTTATCTGTTCATATCAATATAGTTATTTTACCTTTGATATCTGGCCAGTGTTAAGATGTGGGTGGGGTAGGGTAAGTTTACAAGGACAGTCGTATAAATGAGTCTTAGGGATACTACGGCTTATTGAAAACAAGCCAAACTTCATTTGATCATCGTATAAGTAATTTAGTCACTAAGATGGTCCTAACTTTATGTCACAGTGGTAATTATTAGCCAACGGTCATTTAGATTTTGAAAAAACAGAAATTTCACCAAGTTTACATCTACTGGCAAGCAAGGAAAAGCCGATGGCAAGGAATTGTCGGTGGCTTTTTAGTTTTACCGTTACATGCCTCTATAACTAGTCTGTAAGAAGGAAGTCTTGATCAAAATCTATCGGAGGATTTGTTTTGAAGCTGACTGACAGAAATCATGAGTCAAAGTGTTAAATATTTACTAAGATATTGGTTTTTCATTTCATCGTACTCGAAACCTTGACATATGTTGTCAACAAAGTCACGTGGGGGTCATGTGACGGCTGTCAACTTCTGATTTCCGCGCGAAAATTTTAGTTCAATTTTTCTTAAAACATTCTTAAATCATGTTAAAATAGATTTCAACAGGCAATAAAAAGGTATTGATAACATATTCAAACCGTACACTAGTATATCGTGATGATTTGACTCTTCATTTCAAGGGAAGTAATTTGTACTGATTGTATAGTATTTCCCCTTTGTTTGAGGGAGGCTCAATGCTGGGAAATCATAGGCTATATTGCCTAACAAACACAGAAACAAATGTCGGGAGTTCTAATCTGATGTTAGCTCTGACTGGAGGCTGTGCAGGGTAGTTAGAAAACAAGTTGCAACTATTTGACTAAGTAGAAAACGGTTACTCACGGCAACAATGACACATGTAGGCAGCTGCATGTAGGTATATAGACCTACTTACCAAGCCGCAAATAAATGTAATTTCTCACACACAATTTTTTGTTAGAACCCATTAGAAATAATTATTTTTTATGTTTTTCAAATAGTTTTGTGTTATACGCATTATGAGCTGAATATCGGCGATGAAAGCAAGCCACCAACATTTCCTGCTGTAATGCCGATTTTTCGTGTGCTCTAAGTACCCCTTTTAAGGCCCCATATTTACGAGAATGGCGACCAATGTAAACAAAAATAATCTCCCACGACGGAGGTCAAGGCCAAGATTTGCAAAATAGTCAACGTTTTTCTTCTGTCAAATCTAGTTCTAAAATAAACGAAAAAAAAACATGCAAAAACCATCGGCTTTTCCTTGCTTGACAGTAGAGCTATATCCTTTTACACAGAAGTATACACTAAATGAATGCATACTTCCATGCCTTTCAGAACAATCAACCTTTTCATGTCTTTTTTTATTGCTTTCAGTGATTGGCATATTAAAATCAAACAGTGAGTGAGTCAGACATTCTGTTCCTCTTTCGTCTCCGGGCTGCAACTTTGTCATGCATTGAAGGATTTTAAATATTTTTTAAAACATGAAATTCTATTTTCGCGAAAAACTGATACATGTATGATGGATGTAGAGGATAATTGTTGGTTTTGGTGTATATTCACCGAGTGGGCAACAAAAGTGATATTTTCACTTTAAATTAACTACTTTTGGTGTTCACGAGTGGAAATAATATGTTATTACATCATTACCAACAATTTTATCTGTTTATTTTATGGTTGAAACCCTGCTTTTGTCAAGTTTGTTTCAATTAAATATAAAGAATTGTGGGAATCTTCATTAGAAAGCATTTTATAACACAAATGAAGTCATTGTAACAACGTCATTGTCGTATGGCATGTATGGTTTCAAGCATTAATTACGCTATTAAAGTATGCTTTTTGACATTATTCAGGTTAAAGATTTTGATAAATATCACTGAGTGAATTTTGAGATTATCAGGATATAATCCACCATTATATTTTGATAAACCACTGAAAAACATAAAATAAAAAATTATAATGTTATAGCCTCTTATTTTATGCAATCTATAGAAATTTTAGCTATTTTTACATATGGGCAGTATCTCTTCTTGAGATGTCTAATTTCAAATAAGATTACAGGACAATAAATTTCTTGTAAGCCTAATAAAATAAAACATTTTTTTCTTTGTCAAAATCTGGTTGTCTTGATACCAGCATCAGTTTGTTTTTAGCTCACCTGGCTACGCCAGGGTGAGCTTTTCTGATCGATGATTGTCCGTCGTACGTCGGCCGTCAACATTTTGATTCAATTGACATCTCTGAAACCTCTAGGCCAGTGTTGATGAGACTTTGCAGGAATGTTCCTTGCATGAAGCTCTACCAAAATTGTTCAAAGAATTCCATTCCATGCAGAACTCTGGTTGCTATGGCAACAAAAAGGAAAAACTTTAAAAAATCTTCTTCTCTGAAACCACAAGGCCTAGAGCTTAGATATTTGGCATGTAGCATTGTCTAGTGGACCTCTACCAAGATTGTTCAAATTATGACCCCCGGGTCAAAATTGACCCCGCACGGGTGGGCACTTAGTTTTTGCATAGGCATATATAGGAAAAACTTTAAAAATCTTCTTCTCTGAAACCACAAGGCCTAGAGCTAAGATATTTGGCATGTAGCATTGTCTAATGGACCTCTACCAAGATTGTTCAAATTATGACCCACGGGTCAAAATTGACCCTGCAGGGGTGGTCACTTAGTTTTGCATAGGAATATATAGGAAAAACTTTAAAAATCTTCTTCTCTGAAACCACAAGGCCTAGAGCTTAGATATTTGGCATGTAGCATTGGCTTGTGGACCTCTACCAAGATTGTTCAAATAATGGGCCCCGGATCAAAATTGACCCTGCACGGGGGGTCACTTAGTTTTACATAGGCTTATGTAGGAAAAACTTCAAAAATCTTCTTCTCTGAAACTACAAGGCCTAGAGCTTAGATATTTGGCAGGTAGCATTGGCTAGTGGACCTCTACCAAGATTGTTCAAATTATGACCCTCGGATCAAAATTGACCCTGCGGGGGTGGTCACTTAGGTTTACATAGGATTATAGAAAAACTTTAAAAATCTTCTTCTTTGAAACCACAAGGCGTAGAGCTTAGATATATGGCATGTAGCATTTGCTAGTGGACCTCTACCAAGATTGTTCAAATTATGACCCTTGGGTCAAAATTGACCCCGCACCGGGGGTCACTTAGTTTTACATAGGCTTATATAGGGAAAACTTTAAAAATCTTTTTCTCTGAAACCACAAGGCCTAGAGCTTAGATATCTGGCATGTAGCATTGCCTAGTAGACCTCTTCAAAGTTTGTTCAAATTATGCCCCTGGGGTCAAAATTGACCTTCTCCGGGGGGATCATTTGTTTTACAAAGGTGTATATAGGAAAACTTATTTGGTATATAACATTGTCTAGTGATCTTCCACCAGGCAAGTGGACTTGTACCAAGGTGAGCGATATAGGGCCATCTTGTTTATAAATTTTATGAATACAAGAAGTTGAAAAACAGAGACTGTGGCGTTCAACTTTTACAAGGCTGTTAAAAATATAGTCTCATTCTGTATAAATGTTTCAGTTTGGAAGTAAGGTACCAGCAAGTTCTACTGAGAGACCGCTTTGATAAAAACAAATACATGGAACCAGAGACAGCCAAGGCAGCTTTAGAAGATGGTGAAAGAGAACTGTATAAAATGACTCATGTATTTCCAAAAATATGTAAGTGAGAATATGTTAACTATTTTGAATAGTATATGTTTTATTTGCAATACCATTTTTGTCAATCCTGCTTGAGGTGGCTGAACATAATTGTAACAACGGTGATTCAGTGTGTGTGTGTGTGTGTGTGCGTCCGTTGTCCATCTAGATATCTTGTCCACTCTGTAACTTACCAATGCATCCAATGATTTTGATGTCAGTTGGTAAAAATGAACCCCACAACTATAACACAGCATGTCGCACAAAGCCTAGGTCCACGGCTCAAAGGTATATATATATATACTTTGTGCTACAGTATATAGTCAAAAATTGTTACTTTAAAATTGTCCGGGTAGTGGTCACTTTGTAATTTGGAGGATTTTGTAATGAATTTCCTGAAAGGTTTTTTAACAGTGCATTATATTGGGTCAGGCAAACAGAAAACTTTGGCTGACCAATGAAATTTTTGCCAGACTGAACGGAAGAAAGCCATAAAGTGTCTGACATTTGGTCAGACAGCAGCAAATAATTTGCCTCCCCAGCTAAAAGTTGGCAGACAGGAACTTTTCAGGGAGACGGGCTTAGCACATATGTTCGTCACAATGGCAAGGGGTGTCAGGCAATAGAGTTAGATCCAAAATAAACTCTGAGATTACTGGAACAAAATATTTACACTTTGTACGTGCCACACTGGGTATTCAAAAATAGGTCCGTAAAGTTTTTCACTTCATATAAGAATTTAAAGATTCAGTCAAACTGTTGCACTGATCTCCACCTTTGACACAGTAAGGGAATTGACATTCATATATTTGGCATAGCTCTTACATTACCAAGAAAGATGTCTTACCAGCGATTGACAGTAACTTGTACAAAAAATTCTTAACATTGCATTTTAGACTTCGAAAGTACATGTTGTAAATAGAAAGTATTATTTTTGCAATAGTATTACAAAGAAATAGAACTGCTTTCTCGCATTACTTTTTCATAAAGAGGGAACATAAATATGAAAATAGGCACGGTAAAGTCATAAAGCGGCTTTGATAAGTGGCAATATTATTTCTGATAATTTGGAAAAAAGTTCATGTAAGGACAGAAAATATCTGGGCATAGTTCTGTTGTTTGTTATAAGTTACATTTCTGCAGCAGAGATACCGTCATGGTTTAATCCCTGTCTCTCCGGCCATATGCCAACCAAGTAATGATTACAGTATCATAATTTTTACTCAGTCAACATAGAAATAAGTGGCTCTTCATAACACAATAAATAGACTACGCTAAGTAGACTGTGCTAGACTGCTAGTAGAGATGTTCTTTTATTCTAACACTGTTTATGTTCACAGTTACAAATGCACCTGGAGGAATCAATCATGGTAGACATCCACCCGATCCAGACTGGGTATGTATATATTTAATGTCCTTGTTGTTACCATACATGTACCAAACTAAAATGTAGTGTCTTGTCTACATTTAGTGAAGGCATGTTTCCACAGCAACAGCACCATCATTAAGTTGGAATACTATTAATACCATAATTATGTATTGTAAGCACTAAATGATGGATTAAAATTTTGATAAGTGATATAAACTACGAATAGTTACTTTATACTAGCATAGTGTGTATCCATCCACTAATCACACTGATCAATTAGCAGTTGATTCTTTAAAACATTGCTAGGACTGACTGGCTGATTCTTTAAATATCTTAACAAACATGTCAAGATGTACTGACTCCGAGATATTGTTTACTGAACATTTACAGGTCCTGGACACTTGGCATCCATTGGAAAAAGCGGAATACCCAGAATACTTTGCTCGACGAGATGTCAGGAAAAGAGAATTTTTAGAAAGGATGGAGCAGAAAACACTAGAATATGAAAAAGAATATAAACAACTACAAGGAGATACACAGTAGTTACAAGTGACACATAATTTATCCTTCTATACTGATTAAAGAAATAGTTATATTTTATATTTAAAATGAGATACTTTCATTTGGCTGAAGTTATTAAGTATAAATTTGAAAGAAGTTTGCAGTGCATAGAATACAGGGCACCAGGTGATATTAATGCAGTGACCATACCAGGATTAACAATTTAAGAACTACTGTAACTTCAACTTATTTTAAAATATATATTATAGTAGCAATCTCAGTTCAGTAACATGCAAAAAATCTTCGGTTTTTTTTTTTTTTCTGACTCTGCCAAGGGTTAATTTAAATACTTGCATATGTGACGTTGTACAAAGGTTCTGTATCTTTGGATTTAAATGAATACAATTGATTTTATTAATATTTGTTTTGCAGTGTGTATTGCAATTCATGTTAGGCCTTTATGTACTGATTAAATTGTTGAAAAAAAATAGCTGTTGGATTTTCTTGAAGAAGACCAGCTCATGCTTGGTTCTGGTTTAAAAGAGAAATCTGAAATAAAATCATGGGTCACCGGCATTGACTTTAAACTATCTGCGCTTGAAAACAGCATTTTGTTGTATTTTCTGATTTTCAAGGGCAGATATAATTCAAGAATAAGGTTGGTGACCTATGTTTTATTAGCTCACCTGGCTACGCCAGGGTGAGCTTTTCTGATCGATGATTGTCCGTCGTCCGTCAACATTTTGATTCAAATGACATCTCCTCTGAAACGTTGATAAAACTATGCAGGAATGTTCCTTGCATGAAGCTCTACCAAAATTGTTCAAAGAATTCCATTCCATGCAGAACTCTGGTTGCTATGGCAAAAAATAGGAAAAACTTTAAAAATCTTCTTCTCTGAAACCACAAGGCCTAGAGCTTAGATATTTGGCATGTAGCATTGTCTAGTGGACCTCTACCAAGATTGTTCAAATTATGACCCCCGGGTCAAAATTGACCCCGTGCGGGTGGGCCCTTAGTTTTTGCATAGGAATATGTAGGGAAAACTTTAAAAATCTTCTCTGAAACCACAAGGCCTAGAGCTAAGATATTTGGCATGTAGCATTGTCTAGTAGACCTCTACCAAGATTGTTCAAATTATGACCCCCGGGTCAAAATTGACCCCGCACCGGGGGTCACTTAGTTTTGCATAGGAATATATAGGAAAAACTTAAAAAATCTTCTTCTCTGAAACCACAAGGCCTAGAGCTTAGATATTTGGCATGTTGCATTGGCTAGTGGACCTCTACCAATATTGTTCAAATTATGAGCCCCGGGTCAAAATTGACCCCGCACCGGGGGTCACTTAGTTTTGCATAGGAATATATAGGAAAAACTTAAAAAATCTTCTCTGAAACCACAAGGCCTAGAGCTTAGATATTTGGCATGTAGCATTGGCTAGTGGACCTCTACCAAGATTGTTCAAATTATGAGCCCCGGATCAAAATTGACCCCGCACCGGGGTCACTTAGTTTTACATAGACTTATATAGTAAAAACTTTAAAAATCTTCTTCTCTGAAACCACAAGGCCTAGAGCTTAGATATTTGGCATGTAGCATTGGCTAGTGGACCTCTACCAATATTGTTCAAATTATGAGCCCCGGATCAAAATTGACCCCGCACCGGGGTCACTTAGTTTTACATAGGCTTATATAGTAAAAACTTTAAAAATCTTCTTCTCTGAAACCACAAGGCCTAGAGCTTAGATATTTGGCATGTAGCATTGGCTAGTGGACCTCTACCAATATTGTTCAAATTATGACCCTTGGGTCAAAATTGACCCTTTTGGGGGTCACTTAGTTTTGCATAGGAATATATAGGAAAAACTTTAAAAATCTTCTTCTCTGAAACCACAAGGCCTAGAGCTTAGATATTTGGCATGTAGCATTGCCTAGTAGACCTATTTAAAGTTTGTTCAAATTATGCCCCTGGGGTCAAAATTGACCTTGCCCGGGGGGGGGGGGTATCATTTGTTTTACAAAGGCGTATATAGGAAAACTTATTTGGTATATAACATTATCTAGTGATCTTCCACCAGGCAAGTGGACTTGTACCAAGGTGAGCGATATAGGGCCATCTTGGCCCTCTTGTTTCAGATATCTGTTTTAAACTTGATTCTCAGTCAAAATGCCAAGTTTGAAGAAATTCTATAAAGGAAAAATTTGGGTCTATATACATAGAGGAAACTGTAGCAAACATGCTTAACATGTCTCATCTGTTATGTACGTTTTATGGATTTGATGACTTGTTCTACATATTTACTTGTCGATAAACTAAACCAGAATGTTGGATTACATTAAATAAACATGTCCAGTGTTGTGGCCATCTTATTGTAATTGCTGATGGTATATTTAAGCACCTTTTTTGCTATTGCATGTTCTCAGCAACCACTGAGTGGACTGCAATGAAACTTTATGGGAAGTTTATGTAACAAGAGGCAGTGTACATATCGGTATGTTCAGTTTTATTTTTTGCCAACCCCCTGTCAGTGGCTTGACATTGTCACTTCCGCAGTTTGGTGTATGTGCGTGCATCTATCCAGATGAGCTTGTTCAGGGAGTAACTTCCTCATACATTGAAGGGTTTTGAAATGATTTGACACACTTCTGCACAATTGGTTGTCTTGTCATGTACAAGATTAAATTTTAAAAAATGGACACATAACACTGTCCAGGCTGCAACTTCCTCATGCATTCAAGGAGTTTGATTTGACTTCGCACTACTGTTTACCACAATATGTATTGCACCCAAGACCCAGGTCCATAGCGCAAAGGTCAAGGTCACACTTCAGGATTAAAGAAAATAAGAGCCCTGTTGACATGACCAAACCCCCCTGCCAATGCAAGGCTTTTGTTTGAAAGATGGCCATATGAAAGGGACTCGATCCAATTAAACAATCATTGAACCAGAATTGTTGAATTCCAGTCCGAGGTTGCCGAGAAATAGCACAGACACAAACCTACCATGGTATCAAAGGGCGATAACTTGTTGAACAAGAGCACCGCAAAGCGCAGCAAGATACGCCCGAAGTGTTGTATCAGAGAATGGGAGCAAAATTTAGGCTGTTGAAGCCCAATGGACAGGAACAAGAATAAAAAATTGAAGTTATATAAAAAAAATCTAAGTCCCCAACCAGAAAATCCTAACCTGGTACAAAAATGTCAAAAAACACCAAAAAATTGGAGGTACCATTCATGTTGTACCACAGAAAAGTGGTCTCGGTTTTTCTGTACTGCCAATAATAAAAAAGTTACAAAATATGCTATTGATAGTAACATAAAAGGGAAGTAATTCAATAAAAAAATTAAGCAAACAAAATAGAATCTCCCAAATAAAAACAAGAGCACTGTAATCAAGAGCAAATGCAGAGCAATATCCACACAGTTACAGAGCGGAAGGGAAACAAAATCATATGACCTTTGACCGCTAAGTATGACCTTGACCTTGAATCCAGCCATCCGGAACATTGCTTCTGCACGTCATCTCAGTCTGGTTAACATTTGTGTCAGGTTTCTTCAAATCCTTCAAGGGGTTCAAGAGTTACAGAGCGGAAGGGAAACAAAATCATATGACCTTTGACCGCTAAGTATGACCTTGACCTTGAATCCAGCCATCCGGAACATTGCTTCTGCACGTCGTCTCAGTCTGGTTAACATTTGTGTCAGGTTTCTTCGAAATCCTTCAAGGGGTTCAAGAGTTACAGAGCGGAAGGGAAACAAAACCATATGACCTTTGACCGCTAAGTATGACCTTGACCTTGAATCCAGCCATCCGGAACATTGCTTCTGCACGTCGTCTCAGTCTGGTTAACATTTGTGTCAGGTTTCTTCGAAATCCTTCAAGGGGTTCAAGAGTTACAGAGCGGAAGGGAAACAAAATCATATGACCTTTGACCGCCAAGTATGACCTTGACCTTGAATCCAGCCATCCGGAACATTGCTTCTGCACGTCGTCTCAGTCTGGTTAACATTTGTGTCAGGTTATTTCGAAATCCTTCAAGGGGTTCAAGAGTTACAGGGGTTCAAGAGTTACAGAGCGGAAGGGAAATTGCTAACGGACAGACGGACACCGAGGCGATAACATAATACGTCCCTTCGGGCATATAAAAATCATTAAACTGCAACATGCTGATAATATGTGTATCTCCTCTTCACTATTTACTTCACAACAGTTGGTAAAACAGTACCTCAAGTCTACACATGTTCTGAGCAGCCACTAGCTGGAATTCAATGAAACTTCACAAGCCTCTGTAATAGATGTGCACATTTTCAATATGATCTAGTTGAATGATTCTTCACTAACTAACGGCCCTTGAGGGCAAAAAAAGATTACACTTACATTGACCATTCTGGTGAGTCGCTGCTAGGGGGTCATTCACTAATTGTTATATCCGTGGTGAAATTGCATAAGAGCGAAAATGTTACAAACAACTTTTCCAGCAATATTTTATTTACTTATTATATGAACATAGCAAGATTTAAAACAACGTAACAGTAACAAGTATAAAACTCAACATACACCCATTCATTTAGACATAAATTAGGATACTAAAGTCTGCATTGGCATATTCTATTTCTTAAAAAGCTGAGATAGTACATGTAATATCTTAAGAATTTGCATTACAAAGATCATATCCTAGGTCTGTTAGGCCCTGCAGAGTTTCTTAATGGTTGTTACATTCTAACCTGCTAGTATATGATTACTGGATTGTAAAAGATAACAAAGTAATCCCTATGTGTACATGTATGAATGACAAAAGGTTTCAACTACACAGATATTTTCACCTCGATTGGGTTTCAGAAGAGCTTCAAAATTGGATACATCAGTCAATTCATCATCACTCGAAGTGCCAAGGGACTGTAATACAATTTTGAGTGAGCATCCAACTTTTTATATGCAATAATTCTATGGTCACACCAGACTATGTAATAAATATTTGCAAAATTTGTAAACACTCAATTTAATGCCCTGAAAATGTCAAACATATTCAAAATTATCAACAGCTATTGTAAAATTCCTTATTAGACTGACACAATTATAAGCGCAAACATAAGCCCAGACAAGTCGGCTTAATTATCAAGGTGTGAAGACTCTGTCGACCATTTCAAGTGAGAGACATTAACAGTTTTGGGACTAATGGGATTAAAACATTTGTCAAATTACCGCATTTTTCGAGTCATCGTATGTCAAGATATTGCATTTTATATTTATTGAAAATAGAAGGATATATAAAGGGACTTAGTTTTAATTTCAAGTCAACCCGTCATGTCAAGTAAATGCATTTCCAGTTACCCGGTAACGAGATTTGACTGTATTACAATCCCAAAGTATGAACAGATTTGTAATTCTATAAGATATTACTCAGACTTGCAAGATAAATATTCTTCACGGTTTCTACGTCTTTTCAAATGTATAAAACTAGAGCTATCACTAAATGTGATTAATACCCCCGAAAGAATGCTTTATAAACTGAGGAAGTTCATAGTAACAGAATACCTTGCAAACAAACTAAAAAGAGATATTGTTCTTGGCAATAACTCTGTAATTTGTCAAGATAGAGTTATGGTTCTTGTACACTGCACTTCCTCTCATTGTGCTTGACCATTGTATGAAGTTGTATTGAATTCCAACCAGTAGTTTTCAAATTATGCTCCGGACAAGTAAAAGTAACAAAGGGCAATAACTCTGAAATGAGTCAAGATAGAGTTATTGTTCTTTTGCACTGCACTTCCTCTCATTGTGCTCGACTATTATATGAAGTTTTATTGAATTCCAACCAATACTTTTCGAATTATGCTCCGGACAAGGAAAAGTAACAAAGGGCAATAACTCTGTAATGAGTCAAGATAGAGTTATGGTTCCTGTGCACTGCACTTCCTCTCAATGTACTTGACCATTGTATGAAGTTTTATTGAATTCCAACCAGTAGTTTTCAAGTTATGCTCCGGACAAGGAAAAGTAACAAAGGGCAACAACTCTGTAATTACTCCAGATAGGGTAATGGTTCTTGTACACTGCACTTCCTCTCATTGTGCTTGACCATTGTATGAATTTTATTGAATTCCAACCAATAGTTTTCGAATTATGCTCCGGACAAGGAAAAGTAACAAAGGGCAATAACTCTGTAATTAGTCAAGATGGAGTTATAGTTCTTGTGCACTGCACTTCCTCTCAATGTGCTTGACCATTGTATGAAGTTGTATTGAATTCCAACTAGTAGTTTTCAAGTTATGCTCCCGACAAGGTAAATGCAACAGACCGACTGAGCGACCGACCAACCACCAAGTGACTCCTATATACCCCCCTAAACTTCGATTCGGGGATATAATAATGACATCAATGCAATAAGCAAAATGACTATTTATTAACTTTAATAACAAAATTATTTATAAACTCGAGTCACAAAATACCATACTGTACTGCTACTAACATTTTCACATAATTGTGAATTCCAAACTAGAATCTCAACAGAACTATGACAGTTTCCCAGTGTTCCTTCCAAAATCATGACATTTAAGTACACGTCTAGTCTAAAACTGGCATAATCTCCTACTGGGAGACATAATTTATGCAATGGATGACTATATTTGTGTTGCGTAAAGACAACAGACTGCTTTGTTCTTATGGGAGACCATCCATAGAGATAAAAATTGTATAATGGAATCTTTCGTATTGCCAAAAGAAACATTACAGTGTTTGCATCTTTCCAGTAAAAAATGTATTTCTTTCCACTTTTCAGCATTTAGACTTTTTAAAAAGTCATTAAAAAAATTTTCAGTATCAAAATTGGGCATTAATTTGAATGAATTGAAGTAAAATATTGACAAACAATGCAATATTTAAAACCTTGTGGAAGATATCAAAAATTTACTTCATGAAATTAATTGTATGCTGGATAGATGGAAGATTCTTGGGCAGGTTTTCTATTGCCTTCTCTGAGTAGATAAATGTCTTCCGTTTCGTTTAGATTGTTTAAAGTCCCAACCGACCCTGGTATTTCTCTTCAGGTTAACTCACAAGGACAGATTCTTAGGCAGGTTTTCTATTACATTCTAAAGTATAAACATGTCTTTAATATGCTTGAAGTTTGTTGATAACCATTCTTTTCCAAGGGACGGAACATCATGTCACACTGAATTTTAAATTTTTCAGATACATCAAATTCAGTTTTAGTTCATACCTACATAGAAAAACGTGCATTGGTTTGCTGAAATGACACACAGTTACATTTCAACAACATGTCTTTCTTACATGCAATGACTAAATTGCCACAACCAAACTCACAATACAATGATTGTTCTTGACTGAATACATTAGACTGCTTCTAGCTGCTATCATCTGACTGTGATGAGTTGCCTGAAATATTGTACATTTTTGCAGACTTTCTATGTTTTTGACATATTTGTATCTCATTCTATTTGGGTAATGTAACATCTTGATCATCAATAATTCATCTCCTGTAAATGGAAACACAACTGCACCAAAGAACTGATAAAAATTGTCATAACTATCCAGATCTGGTTAATCATTACACATTTCTCAGACAAGCCAAATTATTAATTTCTGATCTATCAGTGTTGTTGCATTTGTTGCCTAGCAACCACAACAACAGTATTTCTACCCATAAGTGAGAAGTCTACCTCGGAATCACTACTACTGGACTCCGAGTCACTTGAGTCAACATATTCTGTTAGTCCAGGCAATGCACGTGGACGAACACCAATAACTCGTGCTAATTGAGATGAAGGTGATGTCAGGTTGCCGCTGTTTCCACCTGCAGATGCGGTTTTATCTTCTGTTTTTTGAACACTGAAATATAACAACAAGCTGAATTATGATATATCTTTTCCAACAGTGTTCATCCTCTAATAAACAAGAGCTGTCCCTCCCAAGTGACGAATGCCCCCGAAAGAGGTGCCTCACAGTCTGTGTCCTCTCCATGTGCTCAATAAATGTGCTATGTAATTTTAAAATCCTTCCATGCATGACAGAGTAATCATGCATACAGTATTCCATTACTTTAAACCTTGACCTTTGAGGTAGGGACTTGGGTCTTGCCTGGACACATCCGCTTGATGTGCTAGACATTTGTGCACAGTTATTTTAAAATCCTTCAAAGCATAATAAAGTTATAGTCCGGACACAAATGTATGCATATATACATGATTCCATTACCTATAAACTCTAAGTGTGACCTTGACCTTTGTGGTAGGGATGTGGGTCATGCACGCGACACGTCGTCTTGATGTGCTAGACATTTGTGCCAAATTATTTTAAAATCCTTCAAGGCATGACAAAGTTACAGTCCGGACACGAATGTGTGCATATATGCTTATATAGGAGAATCCATTACCTTCAAACTCTAAGTATGACCTTGACCTTTGAGCTAGGGACGTGGGTCTTGCACGTGACACGTCGTCTTGATGTGCTAGACATTTGTGCCAAGTTATTTTAAAATCCTTCAATGCATGACAAAGTTACAGTCCGGACACGAATGTGTGCATATATGCTTATATGGAGGAATCCATTACCTTCAAACTCTAAGTATGACCTTGACCTTTGAGCTAGGGACGTGGGTCTTGCACGCGACACGTCGTCTTGATGTGCTAGACATGTGTACCTAGTTATTTTAAAATCCTTCAATGCATGACAAAGTTACAGTCCGGACACGAATGTGTGCATATATAGAGGATTCCATAACCTTCATACTCCAAGTGTGACCTTCACCTTTGAGGTAGGGATGTGGGTCTTGCACGCGACACGTCGTCTTGATGTGCTAGACATGTGTGCCAAGTTATTTTAAAATCCTTCAATGCATGACAAAGTTACAGTCCGGACACGAATTTGTAAGTGGGGACGCACGGACGGACGGACAGACGGACGGACGGACGGACAGACGGACAGACGGTCAGACGGACAGACGGTGCGATTTTAATATGCCACCCTTCGGGGGCATAAAAATGATTTGGAGTTCTGATGCGCAGTAATTAACCACAGAGGACTAAGTAGCTTATAACTGCGCATACGAACGACAGTATTGTTTATAAGGTGATAACAAAGCTGAAACTAGAGCTATCACTAAATGTGATTAATACCCCCAAAAGACTGCTTTATAAACTGAGAAAGTTCGTAGTAACAGAATACCTTGCAAACAAACTAAAAAGAGATATTGTTCTTGGCAATAACTCTGTAATTTGTCAAGATAGAGTTATGGTTCTTGTACACTGCACTTCCTCTCATTGTGCTTGACCATTGTATGAAGTTGTATTGAATTCCAACCAGTAGTTTTCAAATAATGCTCCGGACAAGTAAAAGTAACAAAGGGCAATAACTCTGAAATGAGTCAAGATAGAGTTATTGTTCTTTCGCACTGCACTTCCTGTCATTGTGCTTGACCATTGTATGAAGTTGTATTGAATTCCAACCAGAAGTTTTCGAATAATGCTCCGGACAAGGAAAAGTAACAAAGGGCAATAACTCTGTAATGAGTCAAGATTGAGTTATGGTTCCTGTGCACTGCACTTCCTCTCATTGTGCTTGACCATTGTATGAAGTTGTTTTGAATTCCAACTAGTACTTTTCGAATTATGCTCCGGACAAGGAAAAGTAACAAAGGGCAATAACTCTGTAATGAGTCAAGATGGAGTTATGGTTCTTGTGCACTGCACTTCCTCTCAATGTACTTGACCATTGTATGAGGTTATATTGAATTCCAACCAGTACTTTTCAAGTAATGCTCTGGAGAAGAAAAAATAACAAAGGGCAATAACTCTGAAAATATTCTAGATAGAGTTATGGTTCTTGTACACTGCACTTCCTCTCATTGTGCTTCATCATTGTATGAAATTGTATTGAATTCCAACCAGTAGTTTTCAAGTTATGCTCCGGACAAGGAAAAGTAACAAAGGGCAATAACTCTGTAATTAGTCAAGATGGAGTTATGGTTCTTGTGCACTGCACTTCCTCTCAATGTGCTTGACCATTGTATGAAGTTGTATTGAATTCCAACCAGTAGTTTTCAAGTTATGCTCCGGACAAGGAAAACTAACAAAGGGCAATAACTCTGTAATTAGTCAAGATGGAGTTATAGTTCTTGTGCACTGCACTTCCTCTCAATGTGCTTGACCATTGTATGAAGTTGTATTGAATTCCAACCAGTAGTTTTCAAGTTATGCTCCGGACAAGGAAAACTAACAAAGGGCAATAACTCTGTAATTAGTCAAGATGGAGTTATAGTTCTTGTGCACTGCACTTCCTCTCAATGTGCTTGATCATTGTATGAAGTTGTATTGAATTCCAACAAGTAGTTTTCAAGTTATGCTCCGGACAAGGAAAATGCAACAGACCGACCGACCGACCGACCGACCGACCGACCGACCGACCGACCGACCGACCAACCGACCGACCGACCAACCACCGGGTGACTCCTATATACCCCCCTAAACTTCGTTTTGGGGGTATAAAAAGATGTTATTTACATTCTATCATTACCAGATATTACAAAAGATGAATAAAAGTAAAGCATTATTTTCTGGGGTTATTTCATGTTGTGCATCAGAATTCAGCCCGCATTATGTTCATGGCATAATAAAACCTAGTTTTTCTACTCTTTTGTATACATTTGTATAGAGACAAATTTGTGAGTCATGTTAGAATACTTAGAAACCCACAGATAAGGAATGTGCTGTTACACTTGGAGTTCAGTAGTTACAAATTGCTCCTACAATGTTGACATACTGTCCAATTTTTATATTACAGATATTATTCAATTAAACAATCGCATAATAATATTGTTCTGAAATGAAAAACTTTCAAAATCCAACAACAATGAAAAACTTTTCTAACCAAGCTCAGTGTCCCCAACTATTTCCTGATACAAAAAACTCAAAAACGGCTATTTGTAGCAAACTTTCAATGATTTTAACAAACAAAAACCATTTCAAGGCAATACCTAGGAATTCATTATATTGCTCTATTATTGTTTGTACTATTTTGTCTTTCAGTGGATCAGTCTGTCAGTTTGGGTTCTCGTATGTAAATGTAGATGCACATTGCAAAGAATTTTTGTTTTTTGTCACATACCTCTGTGATTGTGTTTCCCCCTCAGTGCTCTCTGTTCTCAATTTTTTACTAGGTGATGAATCCTCTGACCTGCAAAACATTCATTCTCTATTTAATTTCCCTTGATTTTCTATTTTTCTTCCACTGATTCTCTATTTCAATTCTATTGAACGATTCTCTACATTGCTTCAATTGATTCTCTATTTTACTGCCCTTGAATGAATCTCTATTTTGCTTTCCTTGATTCTCTATCTTACTTCTCTTGATTCTCTACTTTAATTCCCTTGAATTATTCTCTATTTTACTTCTCTTGATTCTCTACTTTACTTCCCTTGAAGTATTCTCTATTTTACTTCCCTTGATTCTCTATTTTACTTCCCTTTAGTGATTCTCTATTTTACTTCCCTTTAGTGATTCTCTATTTTACTTCCCTTGATTCTCTACTTTACTTCCCTTGATTCTCTATTTTAAGTCCCTTGAATGATTCTCCTTTTTTACAAACCTTTGTTCCAGTCTTAACTTCCCTCGAGTGATTGGAGTACCTCAAAAGAGTAAGATGGGAGGAATAATTCAAGGCACAAGTTGCTGATGGTGTCATCAGGTATATTCATGACCTCTGTTGTAGTACTTTAAATTCAAAGGTCAAAACTATACAAGGTAACGACACTTTCGACTTTTAAGTTGAGGTTCATTTATTGGGTTAAGCAGCCTCTTTTGATAGCTTATTTGACATGGATATCAACAACAACTGTAATTGTAAAATTTACTTGATTAAGAGCATTCTCCAGTTATTCAAATTAGGTGAATAACTCCATCCAGGGATATAAATCAAATATGTAGACGGCTTGATTAACCAATCAGACAATTTTAGTTGTGTTATTACATACTAGTAACATACTGTAAACATCTCAGCCAAATTCTACTAACGGATTAAACCTATTACCTCAAGGTTTGGGACTAATGCTCTATGCCTAAACCAAGGCATCTCTCCTTTCTTTTGTTAAATACATACCAGCTGAAAAGCTTTGCCTAATTCAGCTAAATATCTTCATGTTCATGAAGATCTGGTTATGGAGCGCAGCTTTTTGATTACTTCTGAACAAAAAAATTGCATCAATAAGATTATAAAAACTCTTTCACAAATGACCAACAGGACTGATCAACAACAAACTAGTATTCACCCTTTCCGTTTCACTGCTCCAGCTAAAAGTGTCATCTGAGATCGTTTGCCCTGCTGCTGTTGTACAGGCCGTGTTTTTTTCTCCTCTGGTTTGTTGTCTGTCAACTTGATAACTTTAGCATCTTACTGCTAATTAAGAAATCTATTTCTCAGTCACAACCACTTACACAGTAATTAACCACTTACACAATAATTAGAGATGTTCCTTAACATAAATAGTCTATATTCTATATAGTTTCCTTGGAATGACCTGCTGATATCTCTTAAAGGCAACAGGTAGCCAGGACAACATCACACATCTTGAAAGAGTGCTCTACCTAATACAGAGAGCAGTCAATCAATCTGCAGATTATGACTTTGAATCCAGCTGGTGTCAAGACTAAATCACCTTAGAAGTTCATATTGCTGGCTTTTCTATGAAGCAAACCACAAAGGAACTACATTCTAACATGTCCATAGTTGTCAACCAAGAGACAGAATGAAGTGACCTATAGACAGGTGACCACTATTTCCAGGTTTCAATATTTAGGGATACTATTAGGTAAACAAAAATCAGAAATATGGTTGTGCTTTCGCAGTCTATCATTTTGGTATTTGCCAATGTGGCATTGGCTGCTATAGCTCAATATTGTGTCATTTCAGCTGGCCCCAAACAGAGTCACACTATATACAGGTTCACTTTAGAGATTTTCGTCAGTCAAACCTCAGACTGGCCATTACAAGCAGGGTCACGCTTTACACAGGTGATAGCTAATACAGGTTAGACTGTATACAAACATCAAGCTTGCTTTGTACCCTAAAATATATCATAAACTGAACTAAGCATACAAAAAGGATATTTTCATTTCTGAGATGATTGTCTCTTCCTCCATTTTGCGTCCTTGTTTTACTTCATGTTGCACCTCAGTGCAGAAGTCCAGAAAATCTGTTTCATCTGCATCCAAACGCCTCACTTGATTTCCTGCAAGGTCAAAATACATTTTCAGTTTAAATATACTTGACCTTGCCTCATTTCAACTGCCAAATAATAACTGAAAATGCATACATGTAACACTGTAGGCTTAACATCTGCATATTTGTGGATTTCCTTTGTATTTAGAAAATGATGTCAGAGTTTTTTTATAGGTATTTGTTCATGGAAGCCCACCCATGATTAATGAGAAGTAGTGCTGCACTAACAGTACAGACTCCATGCTTATAAAACTTATTTCATGTTCAACTGAGTTTGAGCACAAAACGATTTTAACTGGTACATGTAGCACCAACATTGTCAGAAACAAAAGAGAAATAGTATAAGTCATTAGAAATATTTATGGAAAACTTATTTGATTCACTTTTATAAAGACTTTATACAATGATACAATATTCTATTGATCCAAAGTCTACATGTAAGCATGAAACTCAGTTGAGCATGAAAAAGTTTTATAGAGCACAGAGCCTGGTTTCAAGGTGATTGGTATAAATATGAAATAAAATTATTGAAACAAGATCTTGCTTAAAGAACCAAGCACACTACAACATTCTTGTAATTTTTGCCGAACTCATTAAGGCAGAGATTTCTTTTGCTAAAAAAGAAAATTTTGTAAACCAAATTATATTAAACAGCATCATACTGAAGGCAACTTTTTCCTCAAATTCCTCGTCCTTCTTTAGCTTCTGCTCCTGTAGTCTATCATATAAACTTCTGTTGTCTACTGGTTCTTCAGGAGCCACTGAAAGGTAGTTAGATACATGTGCAATGTATGTCCCATTCTAAACATGTAAGGAAATATCCCTGTAGTATTTACTCTTCCAACTAAACTTGTTGTCCATTGCCACAGACTAGTCTTCCTTGTTGTTTTTACACTAAACATGTATACACAATATATATGAAAAGCAACAGGGGTCTGCTTAATGTGTTCTAAAAATAAATGTTGATGACTGTGCTTTTAGTTCATGGTCTTATTTGTATACATCCGATGAAAATTAAAGCTATGACCTCACAAATTATAGATGTGTTTTCCATCTCCCGGCCGACCATTACTTTTTGCTGCCCACCTCAAACTTTTATATAGAAAATAAAAACCGACAAATTTTCACGTTTTAGAGCAAAAATGGAAAATGAAACTAAACTTCTTTGGTGAGGAGACCAGAAACACACAGATTTTTTTTTTGCCTAAGCAATACTGAAGATCTCTATAGGTTAATCTATTGCAGGTTAGTCAACCAGAGATGGAAAAGTATTAACTAAACATATTGAATAAAAAGTAGATACAAGCTACCATCACTCTTACAGGTATATACATATATACCTTGAACAAGGATGGCGGACCATAATCACATAAATCAAACAAACAAACCATCAGTGTTATTTAGAAACACATTCACCCTCTCTTCTTTTTGTATGGACATCAAAAGTTTTCTGTTCAAATGCAGTTTGTGATCTCATGCTACAATGTTGCAATACGACGTCAAACTCCAATAAGAAAAGTTTCTGCATCATCAGAGTCAACATTACCTTCAGGGTCTTCTGAATTCCTTACTTTCTCCCAGTCTTCTTGTCTTTTTCTTTTCTTTTCATCCACTTCATTCTGTGACTCAAACTTTTTCAATGCAAATCCTGGTATAGCTCCTTCCGATGACCCACTAAAACTCATATCTGGAACAAAAATTATGTAAATGCTATTTAAGAAATAATAAATGCCTCCGTGTATTTTATTGTTGAATAAAATATAGTCAGGAATTTGAATGCGTAGTAATTAAATCACGAGTGCGTAGCACGAGTGATTTAATTTTTCACATTCAAATGACTTGACTGTATTTTATTCAATGATAAAATACAGGGAACAATTTATTATTTCGATTCTAACACATTATTTTCTTTGAACTATCCCGAACTTTATTTAACGCATAGTAGTACATCAGTGTAACCTTAAAACACGAGATATGATTGGATGCGCTTGTTTACATACATCACGTCATTTAAGACACGTCGTCCTTGGAAAAACGTGCTGTATTTTATCGAAAATAAAATACAGGCTTCTCCCTATATGTTTATAAAGGAAAAGCAGCCGCTTGTGTTAGAATAAAAATTCATTGTATTTAAAATATAACAAGAGCTGTCCCTCACAAGTGACGAATGCCCCCGAAAGAGGTGCCTCAGTCTGTGTCCTCTCCATGTACTCAATAAATGTGCTATGTCATTTTAAAATCCTTCCATGCATGACAGAGTAACCATGCATACAGTATTCCATTACTTTAAACACCAAGTGTGACCTTGACCTTTGTGGTAGGGATGTTGGTCTTGCACGCGACATGTCGTCTTGATGTGCCAGACATTTGTGCCAAATTATTTTAAAATCCTTCAATGCATGACAAAGTTACAGTCCGGACACGAATGTGTGCATGTGTGCATATATGCATATATAGAGGAATCCATTACCTTCAAACTCTAAGTGTGACCTTGAACTTTGAGCTAGGGACGTGGGTCTTGCATGCGACACGTCGTCTTGATGTGCTAGACAGTTGTGCCAAGTTATTTTAAAATCCTTCAGTGCATGACAAAGTCACAGTCCGGACACCAATGTGTGCATATATGCATATATATAGAGGAATCCATTACCTTCAAACTCTAAGTATGACCTTGACCTAGGGACGTGGGTCTTGCATGCGACACGTCGTCTTGATGTGCTAGACATTTGTGCCAAGTTATTTTAAAATCCTTCAATGCATGACAAAGTTACAGTCCGGACACGAATGTGTGCATATATAGAGGAATCCATTACCTTCAAACTCTTAAGTATGACCTTGACCTTTGAGCTAGGGACGTGGGTCTTGCACGCGACACGTGGTCTTGATGTGCTAGACATTTGTGCCAAGTTATTTTAAAATCCTTCAATGCATGACAGAGTTACAGTCTGGACACGAATTTGTAAGTGTGTAAGTGGGGACGCACAGACGGACGGACTGACAGTGCGATTTTAATATGCCACCCTTTGGGGGCATAAAAAATGATGATTTAAGTTAATAGTAATTATTGGACTGAACTGTGATCATCAAGCAAGCGAACACCATTTGCACGTTGACATGTTGACGGTAACTGAACGTATGCTTGCACGAAAGAGTCCCCTTGTATGTAAATTGTATTGTGCCTTTATGAATGTTATTTACTGGAATAAATATTTTGATGCAATAAATGCCTTTGTTGAAATACTCTTTGGACTGACACTTTAAACCAATCCATTCTTAAATAACTCTTTGGCATTAAACAGCACTGGAAATTGATGAGACTCTGTTAGTTTTCTAGATTAAAATTACAAGTAGAATCTAATATCAAAATCGAAGCTAGTTAGGTACATAATGCATTCAGATTTTAATAAACTGATAATTAATGTCCTTAACATACTATACAACCGCTAACGAAATTCATTAGAATTTGGAAGTTCACCAATAACATCAAAAGCAATGTACAAATGTTTGAACATCGCCGACTCGCCTGTCAAAGTAGCTATGGAGCATCGCCCAATATTGGTTTCCTAAACTCCGCCTTTTATCAGTTTTTTGACAATTACCGATCAATACTATACTTTATGTATACCGCGTCTTTAGTGATGACTTTAGCCTGTTTATGGTGCGGAAACTAAGCGATACTGGCCCTTCTATGTCTCTTGTTTAAATGAAAGCTGCCGAAATATATGTCTTTTCAATGGACATGTTGCACATACACTTGAGGGAACGGGTAACAACGTTTTGAGGCAGATAATTACTCAAACTTTTAATATGTAACTATCATTGTGTCGGGTATTGCTTACATTTTGGTGTAGAAACATTTTGAAAAATATCTCAACAATAAAATGATGGGCGTTTTTAAGCCCGTGAAAAATTGTGTGTGGTGAAAAACTGAACCGGCTTTTAACACATAAATTGTTTTTTTGCCAACCTGCATACAATTGAGTCAGTGTTATTCAGGTAAGTCACTAGGTTAGTCCTCCGCAATTTTTTAATCACTGACATAAAATAATGTAATAAAACTGTGTTTTAACAGGCCAAGTGTTAAAATATTTAAAAGAAACGCTGTTAAATAACAGTGATTGATACAGCGAGTGTTCGGGTTGGAATATTTAGGGTTCATACGCCTAAAATTTGTAAATCTCGCACTGTGTTTAGCATGTATCAGTGTCTATGTACAATATGCAAATTATGTTGCGACGTCATTCACAAGTTATGTTTGGATCAATTTTCGGAATGCCCCGGCAATATACAACCACTGGTAATACCCTCCCCGACTATACCTAACTTCCAACAGCCTTGCTGTTTGGTTAACCCATAAGTGAGGCTGTTGTGGTGTCCCCTTCCCATGTTGGGAGGTCAGGGCTCAATCCCAGCTGGGGACTTATTATTTTTCTCCACAGGAATTAGTTCAACTTTTCACCCTGTGAAGATACTGTAAAATTGTTAGGTGTTGACATGGATTTTATGCAAAATTTTGATCAACAGGTTACGCGCATGTGTAAAAAAGCTGCAAATCAGTTAAATGTAATTTTAAGATTAAGAAAATTTTTGAATACTGACAGTATGCTTTTAATTTTAAATCTTTCATAATATCAAATTTTAATTATTGTCCTCTTGTATGGCACTTTTGCTCTAAAAATAATACAGACAGGTTAGAAAAACTTCAACATAGGGGTCTCAGGATAGCGTTTAATGATTTTAATGCAAGTTATGAGGATTTATTAACAAGAGCTAACCTGTCTACTCTACATTTATCAAGAATTAAAGTCATAGCAAAAGAAACATTTAAATGCCTGTATAATTTATCACCTGAATATATTACAGATTAGTAAATTTTAAAAACTCTAATTACTCTTTTAGATAACAGAATACAGTAGAGCTTCCAAGAGTCTGTACAGAGGCATATGGTAAGAGAACATTCCGGTTTGAGGCGGCACAGGTCTGGAACAGTCTCCCAAATGAGATAAGACTGGTGGAGAACTATAAGGAATTTGGGAGGCTGATCCAGACCTGGGCCGGCCCAAACTGTAGATGTGCCATGTGTCAATGAGCCTTTTAGTAATATCTGTTTAGTAATTTGTGTGTCTTTATGTTATTCATAACCCGTTTTTCCGCTTTTAAACCTTATTTTTGCTTCAGTTGAAGATTTAATTTTTGGCAGTGGCTAGGTAGCCGTGACCGGCTACCTAGTCTTTTGGTCTAGGTAGCCGGATCCGGCTTCCTAGACCAAAAGGCTAGGTAGCCGTACATTTATTTCAACTGTTTTTTTTTTTCATTTTTAACAGTCTAATACATGTTGCACAAGTCATAATTTTTTCCTCGCTATATTGTTGGTACAATACACCTGTAAAAGCAACCTGTTACATTTAGATCCTTTGAATGTAAAGTTGAAAGTAAAGAATTTTAAAGTAAGTCTTTCAAATATAAAGAATTTTTTATCTGAACCTTAAAATGTTGTTTTACCTTTTCCCGATAAACCGTAACTGGTCAATGTTTATTTTCCACTTGTCATTTGTCACTCGTGATACGTGTGAAAAATATTGCCTGTCATAAAAGATGACAAAATTAACTCTTATCAATTAAGTCAAAGCTATGTGACACAAGTTCGTTAATTTATGAATGCGAAAAAATATTTTTCTCTAACATTAAAAATGTTCTGAATGTTGTTTATTCAAAACAACTTGTTCTGTTCGGAAAAGAGTATTATCTGGCCGTTCTATAATTATACGAAGTAAGAATATATTGGAAAATACAGCCGTACCCTTTATTTTCTTTATTTTTTGATGATTTTTTTAAATGTTTGGTATCAAATGAAAGCTGAAATTATTAACTTTATGAATATGTAAAAGAAAGATTATAAGTAAAACCGTGATAGAATCTTAAATTCAATATTTCGGGCATATTTAACTGCTTAAAGAAGGCAGAGACAAGGTAGCGGTAAATTATACGTACTACTTCGATCCTTATCTAATATTAATAAACAAGTTAAGTATTACAAATAATGTACCTTAATGAATGATTATTCAATAACGATTCTATATAGAGCCTCATATGAAATATATGTACGGCTACCTAGCCTTTTGGTCTAGGTAGCCGGATCCGGCTACCTAGACCAAAGGACTAGGTAGCCGGTCACAGCTACCTAGCCACTGCCTTAATTATTGTGCCCCCTTTTATGCATGTGCTCTTCTGATACTTTAAGTTTTATTAGTCTTAATTGTCAGCTCTGATCCACTGATTTGTATTCATATATGTGCTCTGTTTTAAAACCCATAGGAAAACAAACTGGGAGGAGGCTGATCAGTTCTTCACAAATCTAATTTGAGGGGATAAGTGTTTTAGTTTTGTTTTTTTTTCTTAGAGGTCGCACTCTTGTGCTCATATTGCTATCAGTTTCTTATTTCTTTCTTTTATGGCAGTTTTTAGGCCTCAGGTCAGGATCAGCAGCTTCCCCTCAGCCTTTTTCCATCTTTTGTGCTTAAAAGTGTTTTGTTTTGTACATATTTAGATATATTTGTTTCTGTAATTTTGAGCTGTCATACGAAATGTATTTAACAAATTGCTTAAAATTCATATTTCTTTTACAACAGGTTGTTTTGTTACATTTGTTAATATGTCTTTGTTTTAGTCGGTAAAAAGCTTCTAGCTAATGTTGTATACTTATGTATGACCGACTTTAAATAAAGATTCTTGTATCTTGTATCTTGTTCAACGCTCCTTTTCAGTTTCCACTCGACTTCTATTACATTGATGATTCAAAAATTCTGTGAGTAAATATCACAGAAATTTTATTATAAGTAACTTGCTTCCAGATAAATATGCTTTTAGATGTAAAGGTTTTTACTTTTCATTATTTCGATACAGCTGCATTCTTTATCCGAATATGCACTATCCGAAAAATACGTTACTGCTTCTGATTATTCTCGGATAGGTATTTTTATGAGGTTGATACAAACACCAAAGCCGTCAGTGCAACTCAGCATTTGTATTAGTATTGCCAAACAACTTAACTTACTTGAATTAAATTGTTATTGTAGTAAATATGGAGCCGCGTTCGTCCAAAGTTGTGACATGTAATAAAAGAATATTGTGAAAACCAGTTTGGGTCTAGAGTTGCTTTAGGTATGAATCCACTAAATATTTTTCTATATAACAAATAAGCTCCGTCGGCATACCTTAATATTCGTTGAGTATTTACACTCTAATAAATCTGCAGATCTAACCTAAGTCACACCAAAGAATCTAATATGAAAATAGGCAAAACCTATATCGGGCGAAAGCATAACAGTAATTTATTTTTAAAAATGGTAGGCCTACGAATTTTCAGGGCCCAGGGGTCGCAAAAACGTTTGAAGTTACGAAAATTATTGATATCGAATATCCATTGAATCATGAATCAAGGTGTTGACTGCTAAAAGAAATGTTACTTTTTATGGCGTAACAAGAAAGAGTATCAAACTTTAGGAATGTGTACCTAAATAGAATCTCTTTACATTTCCAAAGTACAAACCTGCATTAAAATAAACGGAAATGTGTTGCATTTTTTCAAAACAAAAATGGCTGACATTTAATGACGTCACATAAATGACGTCATTTGCCAATCGGAACACCTCGGCAGAATGCTTCGTTTGATGTAGGGTAACGGAATCGTATTAGATATACTTAAAGTGATACTTTATACTCCAAAACTGCACCACTATTACATCACCCCCTTGTAATGGGATTTTTATCTACATTCTGTCCAAACAATGTACTGTATTCAGACAGCCATAGGGCACCTTTGTATTGTAACAGGTTCTGAACTTTGTAATCAGAAAATTCATAAACTATTTATTGTTATGGTCAACTGTTGTACTTTCGATTAACTTTAGTGCTACCAATCATATTGGACCAATCAGAGGACACAGCCATCTATATCGTCCACAAGTTCCCTACAGAAAGTAACTGGTTCCAAGTCCCTACTATTTAGTGGAGTCATACCTTTAAGTTTGAATCCCAACAGTATCATCGGAAACCTTTTAGGTTTGGAATAGATTCTCAAGGTGATGACTCTCCTCCACACATTCAGATTGGAGGAAAAATTCAAGTTTAC
>JAFMSR010000012.1:48923995-48968995 GCA_022818135.1 Saxidomus purpurata
TATATACATAGAGGAAACTGTAGCAAACATGCTTAACATGTCTCATCTGTTATGTACGTTTTATGGATTTGATGACTTGTTCTACATATTTACTTGTCGATAAACTAAACCAGAATGTTGGATTACATTAAATAAACATGTCCAGTGTTGTGGCCATCTGATTGTAATTGCTGATGGTATATTTAAGCACCTTTTTTGCTATTGCATGTTCTCAGCAACCACTGAGTGGACTGCAATGAAACTTTATGGGAAGTTTATGTAACAAGAGGCAATGTACATATCGGTATGTTCAGTTTTATTTTTTGCCAACCCGCTGTCAGTGGCTTGACATTGTCACTTCCGCGGTTTGGTGTATGTGCGTGCATCTATCCAGATGAGCTTGTTCAGGGAGTAATTTCCTCATACATTGAAGGGTTTTGAAATGATTTGACACACTTCTGCACAATTGGTTGTCTTGTCATGTACAAGATTAAATTTTAAAAAATGGACACATAACACTGTCCAGGCTGCAACTTCCTCATGCATTCAAGGAGTTTGATTTGACTTCGCACTACTGTTTACCACAATGGAACTGTGTATTGCACCCAAGACCCAGGTCCATAGCGCAAAGGTCAAGGTCACACTTCAGGATTAAAGAAAATAAGAGCCCTGTTGAGATGACCAAACCCCCTGCCAATGCAAGGCTTTTGTTTGAAAGATGGCCATATGAAACGGACTCGATCCAATTAAACAATCATTGAACCAGAATTGTTGAATTCCAGTCCGAGGTTGCCGAGAAATAGCACAGACACAAACCTACCATGGTATCAAAGGGCGATAACTTGTTGAAAAATCATTAAACTGCAACATGCTGATAATATGTGTATCTCCTCTTCACTATTTACTTCACAACAGTTGGTAAAACAGTACCTCAAGTCTACACATGTTCTGAGCAACCACTAGCTGGAATTCAATGAAACATCACAAGCCTCTGTAATAGATGTGCACATTTTCAATATGATCTAGTTGAATGATTCTTCACTAACTAACGGCCCTTGAGGGCAAAAGAAGATTACACTTACATTGACCATTCTGGTGAGTCGCTGCTAGGGGGTCATTCACAAATTATATCCGTGGTGAAATTGCAAAAGAGCGAAAATGTTACCGACAACTTTTCCAGCAATATTTTATTTACTTATTATATGAACATAGCAAGATTTAAAACAACATAACAGTAACAAGTATAAAACTCAACATACACCCATTCATTTAGACATAAATTAGGATACTAAAGTCTGCATTGGCATATTCTATTTCTTAAAAAGCTGAGATAGTACATGTAATATCTTAAGAATTTGCATTACAAAGATCATATCCTAGGTCTGTTAGGCTCTGCAGAGTTTCTTAATGGTTGTTACATTCTAACCTGCTACTATATGATTACTGGATTGTAAAAGATAACAAAGTAATCCCTATGTGTACATGTATGAATGACAAAAGGTTTCAACTACACAGATATTTTCACCTCGATTGGGTTTCAGAAGAGCTTCAAAATTGGATACATCAGTCAATTCATGATCACTTGAAGTGCCAAGGGACTGTAATACAATTTTGAGTGAGCATCCAACTTTTTATATGCAATAATTCTAATGGTCACACCAGACGATGTAATAAATATTTGCAAAATTTGTAAACACTCAATTTAATGCCCTGAAAATGTCAAACATATTCAAAATTATCAACAGCTATTGTAAAATTCCTTATTAGACTGACACAATTATAAGCGCAAACATAAGCCCAGACAAGTCGGCTTAATTATCAAGGTGTGAAGACTCTGTCGACCATTTCAAGTGAGAGACATTAACAGTTTTGGGACTAATGGGATTAAAACATTTGTCAAATTACCGCATTTTTCGAGTCATCGTATGTCAAGATACTGCATTTTATATTTATTGAAAATAGAAGGATATATAAAGGGACTTAGTTTTAATTTCAAGTCAACCCGTCATGTCAAGTAAATGCATTTCCAGTTACCCGGTAACAAGATTTGACTGTATTACAATCCCAAAGTATGAACAGATTTGTAATTCTATAAGATATTACCAAGACTTGCAAGATAAATATTCTTCACGGTTTCTACGTCTTTTCAAATGTATAAAACTAGAGCTATCACTAAATGTGATTAATACCCCCGAAAGACTGCTTTATAAACTGAGGAAGTTCGTAGTAACAGAATACCTTGCAAACAAACTAAAACCAACTAGTAGTTTTCAAGTTATGCTCCGGACAAGGAAAAGTAACAAAGGGCAATAACTCTGTAATTAGTCAAGATGGAGTTATAGTTCTTGTGCACTGCACTTCCTCTCAATGTGCTTGACCATTGTATGAAGTTGTATTGAATTCCAACTAGTAGTTTTCAAGTTATGCTCCGGACAAGGAAAATGCAACAGACCGCCCGACCGACCGACCGACCAACCACCGGGTGACTCCTATATACCCCCCTAAACTTCATTTTGGGGGTATAAAGAGATATTGTTCTTGGCAATAACTCTGTAATTTGTCAAGATAGAGTTATGGTTCTTGTACACTGCACTTCCTCTCATTGTGCTTGACCATTGTATGAAGTTGTATTGAATTCCAACCAGTAGTTTTCAAATTATGCTCCGGACAAGTAAAAGTAACAAAGGGCAATAACTCTGAAATGAGTCAAGATAGAGTTATTGTTCTTTTGCACTGCACTTCCTCTCATTGTGCTTGACTATTATATGAAGTTTTATTGAATTCCAACCAATAGTTTTCGAATTATGCTCCGGACAAGGAAAAGTAACAAAGGGCAATAACTCTGTAATGAGTCAAGATAGAGTTATGGTTCCTGTGCACTGCACTTCCTCTCAATGTACTTGACCATTGTATGAAGTTGTATTGAATTCAAACCAGTAGTTTTCAAGTTATGCTACGGACAAGGAAAAGTAACAAAGGGCAATAACTCTGTTATTACTCCAGATAGAGTTATGGTTCTTGTACACTGCACTTCCTCTCATTGTACTTGACCATTGTATGAAGTTGTATTGAATTCCAACTAGTAGTTTTCAAGTTATGCTCCGGACAAGGTAAATGCAACAGACCTCCCGACTGACCGACCGACCAACCACCAAGTGACTCCTATATACCCCCCTAAACTTCGATTCGGGGATATAATAATGACATCAATGCAATAAGCAAAATGACTATTTATTAACTTTAATAACAAAATTATTTATAAACTCGAGTCACAAAATACCATACTGTACTGCTACTAACATTTTCACATAATTGTGAATTCCAAACTAGAATCTCAACAGAACTATGACAGTTTCCCAGTGTTCCTTCCAAAATCATGACATTTAAGTACACGTCTAGTCTAAAACTGGCATAATCTCCTACTGGGAGACAGATAATTTATGCAATGGATGACTATATTTGTGTTGCGTAAAGACAACAGACTGCTTTGTTCTTATGGGAGACCATCCATAGAGATAAAAATTGTATAATGGAATCTTTCGTATTGCCAAAAGAAACATTACAGTGTTTGCATCTTTCCAGTAAAAAATGTATTTCTTTCCACTTTTCAGCATTTAGACTTTTTAAAAAGTCATTAAAAATTTTTTCAGTATCAAAATTGGGCATTAATTTGAATGAATTGAAGTAAAATATTGACAAACAATGCAATATTTAAAACCTTGTGGAAGATATCAAAAATTTACTTCATGAAATTAATTGTATGCTGGATAGATGGAAGATTCTTGGGCAGGTTTTCTATTGCCTTCTCTGAGTAGATAAATGTCTTCCGTTTCGTTTAGATTGTTTAAAGTCCCAACCGACCCTGGTATTTCTCTTCAGGTTAACTCACAAGGACAGATTCTTAGGCAGGTTTTCTATTACATTGTAAAGTATAAACATGTCTTTAATATGCTTGAAGTTTGTTGATAACCATTCTTTTCCAAGGGACGGAACATCATGTCACACTGAATTTTAAATTTTTCAGATACATCAAATTCAGTTTTAGTTCATACCTACATAGAAAAACGTGCATTGGTTTGCTGAAATGACACACAGTTACATTTCAACAACATGTCTTTCTTACATGCAATGACTAAATTGCCACAACCAAACTCACAATACAATGATTGTTCTTGACTGAATACATTAGACTGCTTCTAGCTGCTATCATCTGACTGTGATGAGTTGCCTGAAATATTGTACATTTTTGCAGACTTTCTATGTTTTTGACATATTTGTATCTCATTCTATTTGGGTAATGTAACATCTTGATCATCAATAATTCATCTCCTGTAAATGGAAACACAACTGCACCAAAGAACTGATAAAAATTGTCATAACTATCCAGATCTGGTTAATCATTACACATTTCTCAGACAAGCCAAATTATTAATTTCTGATCTATCAGTGTTGTTGCATTTGTTGCCTAGCAACCACAACAACAGTATTTCTACCCATAAGTGAGAAGTCTACCTCGGAATCACTACTACTGGACTCCGAGTCACTTGAGTCAACATATTCTGTTAGTCCAGGCAATGCACGTGGACGAACACCAATAACTCGTGCTAATTGAGATGAAGGTGATGCCAGGTTGCCGCTGTTTCCACCTGCAGATGCGGTTTTATCTTCTGTTTTTTGAACACTGAAATATAACAACAAGCTGAATTATGATATATCTTTTCCAACAGTGTTCATCCTCTAATAAAAAATGATTTGGAGTTCTGATGCGCAGTAATTAACCACGGAGGACTAAGTAGCTTATAACTGCGCATACGAACGACAGTATTGTTTATAAGGTGATAACAAAGCTGAAAAAAGATGTTATTTACATTCTATCATTACCAGATATTACAAAAGATGAATAAAAGTAAAGCATTATTTTCTGGGGTTATTTCATGTTGTGCATCAGAATTCAGCCCGCATTATGTTCATGGCATAATAAAACCTAGTTTTTCTACTCTTTTGTATACATTTGTATAGAGACAAATTTGTGAGTCATGTTAGAATACTTAGAAACCCACAGATAAGGAATGTGCTGTTACACTTGGAGTTCAGTAGTTACAAATTGCTCCTACAATGTTGACATACTGTCCAATTTTTATATTACAGATATTATTCAATTAAACAATCGCATAATAATATTGTTCTGAAATGAAAAACTTTCAAAATCCAACAACAATGAAAAACTTTTCTAACCAAGCTCAGTGTCCCCAACTATTTCCTGATACAAAAAACTCAAAAACGGCTATTTGTAGCAAACTTTCAATGATTTTAACAAACAAAAACCATTTCAAGGCAATACCTAGGAATTCATTATATTGCTCTATTATTGTTTGTACTATTTTGTCTTTCAGTGGATCAGTCTGTCAGTTTGGGTTCTCGTATGTAAATGTAGATGCACATTGCAAAGAATTTTTGTTTTTTGTCACATACCTCTGTGATTGTGTTTCCCCCTCAGTGCTCTCTGTTCTCAATTTTTTACTAGGTGATGAATCCTCTGACCTGCAAAACATTCATTCTCTATTTAATTTCCCTTGATTTTCTATTTTTCTTCCACTGATTCTCTATTTCAATTCTATTGAACGATTCTCTACATTGCTTCAATTGATTCTCTATTTTACTGCCCTTGAATGAATCTCTAGTTTGCTTTCCTTGATTCTCTATCTTACTTCTCTTGATTCTCTACTTTAATTCCCTTGAATTATTCTCTATTTTACTTCTCTTGATTCTCTACTTTACTTCCCTTGAAGTATTCTCTATTTTACTTCCCTTGATTCTCTATTTTACTTCCCTTTAGTGATTCTCTATTTTACTTCCCTTGATTCTCTACTTTACTTCCCTTGATTCTCTATTTCAAGTCCCTTGAATGATTCTCCTTTTTTACAAACCTTTGTTCTTGACTTAACTTCCCTCGAGTGATTGGAGTACCTCAAAAGAGTAAGATGGGAGGAATAATTCAAGGCACAAGTTGCTGATGGTGTCATCAGGTATATTCATGACCTCTGTTGTAGTACTTTAAATTCAAAGGTCAAAACTATACAAGGTAACGACACTTTCGACTTTTAAGTTGAGGTTCATTTATTGGGTTAAGCAGCCTCTTTTGATAGCTTATTTGACATGGATATCAACAACAACTGTAATTGTAAAATTTACTTGATTAAGAGCATTCTCCAGTTATTCAAATTAGGTGAATAACTCCATCCAGGGATATAAATCAAATATGTAGACGGCTTGATTAACCAATCAGACAATTTTAGTTGTGTTATTACATACTAGTAACATACTGTAAACATCTCAGCCAAATTCTACTAACGGATTAAACCTATTACCTCAAGGTTTGGGACTAATGCTCTATGCCTAAACCAAGGCATCTCTCCTTTCTTTTGTTAAATACATACCAGCTGAAAAGCTTTGCCTAATTCAGCTAAATATCTTCATGTTCATGAAGATCTGGTTATGGAGCGCAGCTTTTTGATTACTTCTGAACAAAAAAAAATTGCATCAATAAGATTATAAAAACTCTTTCACAAATGACCAACAGGACTGATCAACAACAAACTAGTATTCACCCTTTCCGTTTCACTGCTCCAGCTAAAAGTGTCATCTGAGATCGTTTGCCCTGCTGCTGTTGTACAGGCCGTGTTTTTTTCTCCTCTGGTTTGTTGTCTGTCAACTTGATAACTTTAGCATCTTACTGCTAATTAAGAAATCTATTTCTCAGTCACAACCACTTACACAGTAATTAACCACTTACACAATAATTAGAGATGTTCCTTAACATAAATAGTCTATATTCTATATAGTTTCCTTGGAATGACCTGCTGATATCTCTTAAAGGCAACAGGTAGCCAGGACAACATCACACATCTTGAAAGAGTGCTCTACCTAATACAGAGAGCAGTCAATCAATCTGCAGATTATGACTTTGAATCCAGCTGGTGTCAAGACTAAATCACCTTAGAAGTTCATATTGCTGGCTTTTCTATGAAGCAAACCACAAAGGAACTACATTCTAACATGTCCATAGTTGTCAACCAAGGGACAGAATGAAGTGACCTATAGACAGGTGACCACTATATCCAGGTTTCAATATTTAGGGATACTATTAGGTAAACAAAAATCAGAAATATGGTTGTGCTTTCGCAGTCTATCATTTTGGTATTTGCCAATGTGGCATTGGCTGCTATAGCTCAATATTGTGTCATTTCAGCTGGCCCCAAACAGAGTCACACTATATACAGGTTCACTTTAGAGATTTTCGTCAGTCAAACCTCAGACTGGCCATTACAAGCAGGGTCACGCTTTACACAGGTGATAGCTAATACAGGTTAGACTGTATACAAACATCAAGCTTGCTTTGTACCCTAAAATATATCATAAACTGAACTAAGCATACAAAAAGGATATTTTCATTTCTGAGATGATTGTCTCTTCCTCCATTTTGCGTCCTTGTTTTACTTCATGTTGCACCTCAGTGCAGAAGTCCAGAAAATCTGTTTCATCTGCATCCAAACGCCTCACTTGATTTCCTGCAAGGTCAAAATACATTTTCAGTTTAAATATACTTGACCTTGCCTCATTTCAACTGCCAAATAATAACTGAAAATGCATACATGTAACACTGTAGGCTTAACATCTGCATATTTGTGGATTTCCTTTGTATTTAGAAAATGATGTCAGAGTTTTTTTATAGGTATTTGTTCATGGAAGCCCACCCATGATTAATGAGAAGTAGTGCTGCACTAACAGTACAGACTCCATGCTTATAAAACTTATTTCATGTTCAACTGAGTTTGAGCACAAAACGATTTTAACTGGTACATGTAGCACCAACATTGTCAGAAACAAAAGAGAAATAGTATAAGTCATTAGAAATATTTATGGAAAACTTATTTGATTCACTTTTATAAAGACTTTATACAATGATACAATATTCTATTGATCCAAAGTCTACATGTAAGCATGAAACTCAGTTGAGCATGAAAAAGTTTTATAGAGCACAGAGCCTGGTTTCAAGGTGATTGGTATAAATATGAAATAAAATTATTGAAACAAGATCTTGCTTAAAGAACCAAGCACACTACAACATTCTTGTAATTTTTGCCGAACTCATTAAGGCAGAGATTTCTTTTGCTAAAAAAGAAAATTTTGTAAACCAAATTATATTAAACAGCATCATACTGAAGGCAACTTTTTCCTCAAATTCCTCGTCCTTCTTTAGCTTCTGCTCCTGTAGTCTATCATATAAACTTCTGTTGTCTACTGGTTCTTCAGGAGCCACTGAAAGGTAGTTAGATACATGTGCAATGTATGTCCCATTCTAAACATGTAAGGAAATATCCCTGTAGTATTTACTCTTCCAACTAAACTTGTTGTCCATTGCCACAGACTAGTCTTCCTTGTTGTTTTTACACTAAACATGTATACACAATATATATGAAAAGCAACAGGGGTCTGCTTAATGTGTTCTAAAAATAAATGTTGATGACTGTGCTTTTAGTTCATGGTCTTATTTGTATACATCCGATGAAAATTAAAGCTATGACCTCACAAATTATAGATGTGTTTTCCATCTCCCGGCCGACCATTACTTTTTGCTGCCCACCTCAAACTTTTATATAGAAAATAAAAACCGACAAATTTTCACGTTTTAGAGCAAAAATGGAAAATGAAACTAAACTTCTTTGGTGAGGAGACCAGAAACACACAGATTTTTTTTTTTGCCTAAGCAATACTGAAGATCTCTATAGGTTAATCTATTGCAGGTTAGTCAACCAGAGATGGAAAAGTATTAACTAAACATATTGAATAAAAAGTAGATACAAGCTACCATCACTCTTACAGGTATATACATATATACCTTGAACAAGGATGGCGGACCATAATCACATAAATCAAACAAACAAACCATCAGTCTTATTTAGAAACACATTCACCCTCTCTTCTTTTTGTATGGACATCAAAAGTTTTCTGTTCAAATGCAGTTTGTGATCTCATGCTACAATGTTGCAATACGACGTCAAACTCCAATAAGAAAAGTTTCTGCATCATCAGAGTCAACATTACCTTCAGGGTCTTCTGAATTCCTTACTTTCTCCCAGTCTTCTTGTCTTTTTCTTTTCTTTTCATCCACTTCATTCTGTGACTCAAACTTTTTCAATGCAAATCCTGGTATAGCTCCTTCCGATGACCCACTAAAACTCATATCTGGAACAAAAATTATGTAAATGCTATTTAAGAAATAATAAATGCCTCCGTGTATTTTATTGTTGAATAAAATATAGTCAGGAATTTGAATGCGTAGTAATCAAATCACGAGTGCGTAGCACGAGTGATTTAATTTTTCACATTCAAATGACTTGACTGTATTTTATTCAACGATAAAATACAGGGAACAATTTATTATTTCGATTCTAACACATTATTTTCTTTGAACTATCCCGAACTTTATTTAACGCATAGTAGTACATCAGTGTAACCTTAAAACACGAGATATGATTGGATGCGCTTGTTTACATACATCACGTCATTTAAGACACGTCGTCCTTGGAAAAACGTGCTGTATTTTATCGAAAATAAAATACAGGCTTCTCCCTATATGTTTATAAAGGAAAAGCAGCCGCTTGTGTTAGAATAAAAATTCATTGTATTTAAAATATAACAAGAGCTGTCCCTCACAAGTGACGAATGCCCCCGAAAGAGGTGCCTCAGTCTGTGTCCTCTCCATGTACTCAATAAATGTGCTATGTCATTTTAAAATCCTTCCATGCATGACAGAGTAACCATGCATACAGTATTCCATTACTTTAAACACCAAGTGTGACCTTGACCTTTGTGGTAGGGATGTTGGTCTTGCACGCGACACGTCGTCTTGATGTGCCAGACATTTGTGCCAAATTATTTTAAAATCCTTCAATGCATGACAAAGTTACAGTCCGGACACGAATGTGTGCATGTGTGCATATATGCATATATAGAGGAATCCATTACCTTCAAACTCTAAGTGTGACCTTGAACTTTGAGCTAGGGACGTGGGTCTTGCATGCGACACGTCGTCTTGATGTGCTAGACATTTGTGCCAAGTTATTTTAAAATCCTTCAGTGCATGACAAAGTCACAGTCCGGACACCAATGTGTGCATATATGCATATATATAGAGGAATCCATTACCTTCAAACTCTAAGTATGACCTTGACCTAGGGACGTGGGTCTTGCATGCGACACGTCGTCTTGATGTGCTAGACATTTGTGCCAGGTTATTTTAAAATCCTTCAATGCATGACAAAGTTACAGTCCGGACACGAATGTGTGCATATATAGAGGAATCCATTACCTTCAAACTCTAAGTATGACCTTGACCTTTGAGCTAGGGACGTGGGTCTTGCACGCGACACATGGTCTTGATGTGCTAGACATTTGTGCCAAGTTATTTTAAAATCCTTCAATGCATGACAGAGTTACAGTCTGGACACGAATTTGTAAGTGTGTAAGTGGGGACGCACAGACGGACGGACTGACAGTGCGATTTTAATATGCCACCCTTTGGGGGCATAAAAAATGATGATTTAAGTTAATAGTAATTATTGGACTGAACTGTGATCATCAAGCAAGCGAACACCATTTGCACGTTGACATGTTGACGGTAACTGAACGTATGCTTGCACGAAAGAGTCCCCTTGTATGTAAATTGTATTGTGCCTTTATGAATGTTATTTACTGGAATAAATATTTTGATGCAATAAATGCCTTTGTTGAAATACTCTTTGGACTGACACTTTAAACCAATCCATTCTTAAATAACTCTTTGGCATTAAACAGCACTGGAAATTGATGAGACTCTGTTAGTTTTCTAGATTAAAATTACAAGTAGAATCTAATATCAAAATCGAAGCTTGTTAGGTACATAATGCATTCAGATTTTAATAAACTGATAATAAATGTCCTTAACATACTATACAACCGCTAACGAAATTCATTAGAATTTGGAAGTTCACCAATAACATCAAAAGCAATGACTCGCCTGTCAAAGTAGCTATGGAGCATCGCCCAATATTGGTTTCCTAAACTCCGCCTTTTATCAGTTTTTTGACAATTACCGATCAATACTATACTTTATGTATACCGCGTCTTTAGTGATGACTTTAGCCTGTTTATGGTGCGGAAACTAAGCGATACTGGCCCTTCTATGTCTCTTGTTTAAATGAAAGCTGCCGAAATATATGTCTTTTCAATGGACATGTTGCACATACACTTGAGGGAACGGGTAACAACGTGTTGAGGCAGATAATTACTCAAACTTTTAATATGTAACTATCATTGTGTCGGGTATTGCTTACATTTTGGTGTAGAAACATTTTGAAAAATATCTCAACAATAAAATGATGGGCGTTTTTAAGCCCATGAAAAGTTGTGTGTGGTGATAAACTGATCCGGCTTTTAACACATAAATTGTTTTTTTGCCAACCTGCATACAATTGAGTCAGTGTTATTCAGGTAAGTCACTAGGTTAGTCCTCCGCAATTTTTTAATCACTGACATAAAATAATGCGTTTAATGATTTTAATGCAAGTTATGAGGATTTATTAACAAGAGCTAACCTGTCTACTCTACATTTATCAAGAATTAAAGTCATAGCAAAAGAAACATTTAAATGCCTGTATAATTTATCACCTGAATATATTACAGATTTAGTAAATTTTAAAAACTCTAATTACTCTTTTACATAACAGAATACAGTAGAGCTTCCAAGAGTCTGTACAGAGGCATATGGTAAGAGAACATTCCGGTTTGAGGCGGCACAGGTCTGGAACAGTCTCCCAAATGAGATAAGACTGGTGGAGAACTATAAGGAATTTGGGAGGCTGATCCAGACCTGGGCCGGCCCAAACTGTAGATGTGCTATGTGTCAATGAGCCTTTTAGTAATATCTGTTTAGTAATTTGTGTGTCTTTATGTTATTCATAACCCGTTTTTCCGCTTTTAAACCTTATTTTTGCTTCAGTTGAAGATTTAATTTTTGGCAGTGGCTAGGTAGCTGTGACCGGCTACCTAGTCTTTTGGTCTAGGTAGCCGGATCCGGCTTCCTAGACCAAAAGGCTAGGTAGCCGTACATTTATTTCAACTGTTTTTTTTTTCATTTTTAACAGTCTAATACATGTTGCACAAGTCATAATTTTTTCCTCGCTGTATTGTTGGTACAATACACCTATAAAAGCAACCTGTTACATTTAGATCCTTTGAATGGCCGCCGCGGTATTTTCGTTGCAAATCGCCGCTATACTATCACGTAATGTGTTTTAAAGTAAGTCTTTCAAATATAAAGAATTTTTTATCTGAACCTTAAAATGTTGTTTTACCTTTTCCCGATAAACCGTAACTGGTCAATGTTTATTTTCCACTTGTCATTTGTCACTTGTGATACGTGTGAAAAATATTGCCTGTCATAAATTAAGTCAAAGCTATGTGACACAAGTATGTTAATTTATGAATGCGAAAAAATATTTTTCTCTAACATTAAAAATGTTCTGAATGTTGTTTATTCAAAGCAACTTGTTCTGTTCGGAAAAGAGTATTATCTGGCCGTTCTATAATTATACGAAGTAAGAATATATTGGAAAATACAGCCGTACCCTTTATTTTCTTTATTTTTTGATGATTTTTTTAAATGTTTGGTATCAAATGAAAGCTGAAATTATTAACTTTATGAATATGTAAAAGAAAGATTATAAGTAAAACCGTGATAGAATCTTAAATTCAATATTTCGGGCATATTTAACTGCTTAAAGAAGGCAGAGACAAGGTAGCGGTAAATTACACGTACTACTTCGATCCTTATCTAATATTAATAAACAAGTTAAGTATTACAAATAATGTACCTTAATGAATGATTATTCAATAACGATTCTATATAGAGCCTCATATGAAATATATGTACGGCTACCTAGCCACTGCCTTAATTTTTTGTGCCCCCTTTTATGCATGTGCTCTTCTGATACTTTAAGTTTTATTAGTCTTAATTGTCAGCTCTGATCCACTGATTCACTGTCATGTAGCCGGAACGGTGTAGTCATTCCAAGATGGCGGACACGGAAACATGCCGCAGGTAGGTGTCCTTTACTTCTACTGAATTTTAGTATTTTACAGCCTTTATTGAGGTGAATTTGAGTCCACGCCGACTCAGAATAGAATAAATGTTAGCACAGATACTGGCATTATGCAAGACATGCATTCAAACCATCAGCATTTGTACCAAAAGGTACACCTGATGTCCGTTTGAAAATCGAATCGAGGAGACGACCATAAATTACCGTTTAGACACTGATCAGTGCTAATTATGTCCCTAGAATTGATAGTTAATAGTGCATAAAACCCATCTTTGACAGTCTGCAAGGCGAATATGACATATCCGTTTGTTTTCTTGGCGAAAATTTGGATTATTTAAAACATGCTGTGAATGGTGCAGTCCCCGGGAACGGTTTAGTCAGAATGAAATATTTGTGAACGGAGTAGTCACGAAAAGTGAACGGGTTAGTCTGAAAAAGTGAACGGTGTGGTCCAAAACATTTCAACTTAAAATAACGTCGGTAAGGCGAAGGAATTGAAACAGTACTCTAATGTTTATAAATGCATGTCAACTTTTAATACCATAAAAAAGTATACAGTAGTGACATTTGGAAATGAGAAAGCCTTTTTTTCTAATTGAAATATCAGTTTCATGATGTTTTCTTTAAGACTTTTATACTTCCGTTTATACACGGGACTTTTTATGCGATCACTTGCGACAAATTGTTCGTGGGCCAGATATCTTGACCAAGTTCGATAACTAGCCAAATATCTTAACTTCTTCTATGCTATGGCTCTAGAATTATAAAAAAAAATGATCGAAATAGTCTTGTCTGCTGTCAGTCGAGCATTTCTCATCGGACCTTCAACAAAATGGTTCAAAATGTTTTTAGATCTGATAATCAAATTATTTTACATGTTTATCAATGGCGTGATAAAAGATAAATGTTATTCTCTTTGTATAAAGAGACATACATTTAAGAAGTTTAGGTCGATAGGGTAAATAACTTTTTGATATATCTTGTTCTTCTTTCAGAATTCCAGCAATGGACGACTCATTTACAGAAACTAGCGATGGGCGAGCCTGTTCGACTTGCGGAAAACTGTATCAATCACTAAGTGGCCTCCGAAGGCACATAATGCGTCATGAAGGGACTGGTCCTCACAAGTGCAATACCTGTTGTAAGACTTTCATTGAGAAGGCGCAGTTAACTGCACACATGGCTTCCCATAGTAAGGATATCAAGATGAAGTGCCAGGTCTGCGAAAAATTATTTACTACCAAATTCTCTTTAAAGACACATCTAAACATTCATGACGAAAATAACAACAAATTATTCCAGTGCGACAAGTGTCCACTTTCTTTTTCACGAACAGACCAGCTAGCAGATCACATCTAAACATTCATGACGAAAATAACAACAAAGTATTCCAGTGCGACAAGTGTCCACTTTCTTTTTCATGAACAGACCAGCTAGCAGATCACATGAATGGTGCACATCTATTGAAAACTTTGAGATGCAGTGTATGTGACAAGTCGTATTGGTGGAGGAGTAGCCTTTTTAAACATAATAGGTCAGCTCATCCAAAATGTGACTAATTGGACATATATCACAGTGATAAATACAAGTTCCGTGCATTACTTGCACTTTGTTTAGCAAATATATATTTCATTCTGCATTACTTGAGCCTCATTTTATTACTCAACGGGTGTAAAAGTAATGTAGTCAGTAAGAAAACATGTTTTCTTTTAATCTTCATTGCATTCAACTTTATTTTGAATCTATAGAGGCCTGTTACCTCTAATATTTTAAGTAATTATAATGGTTGCGTTGGAAATTTCTTTTCCAGACATGAAAACATTATGCCAAAAGGGAAATTGAAGTTTTATACTTTAATTTTTATGAGTTCAACTTTGACTGACATTACCAAGTGTAAACATTGATTTGAAGGGTCATTCACTTACAATTGCTACTTGTAGTGAAACAAAGTTTGTGTATGTTACGTTGCATATCTGACATAAACAGGAAATGAACTTCTCAATCCGCATAATATGATCCCTGATAACAGTAGAAATTGTGGTGAAATGATGTTGCCACTAAGAAAACAGTCAATTTTTCTTTTCATTGATATACCTGCATTGTTTTTAATCATTAATCTTAATTCTGTGATATTTGTGATTGTTGTGATATTAATCATTTTCCAGGCTAGTAAACATTGTGCAATATTGCAAATTGATTTTTGATATTTTCTATTTTTATAATCACGCGAACTACTTTTTGTATATTTGTTTGGAGTCATTTGGGCTTTTGTTTTCGCCATTACATTTATAATACTCACCAACGAAGTAGTGCCGCAAATTATAGTTTGCGAATACGACGTTGCTTCACCAACACTGTCATAATTTTGTATACATACATATAAGACATGTTTTGGCCACTCAAATGAATTGATGCAGGCTTATCCCCCCCCCCCCCCCACCCAAACTGACTCCAACCCCTAAAATTTAACGTATATGTTTGTTTTCGATTTAAGTCATTTTTAATTTTTCATAACATGAAATGAATGAAGAGAACATATTTTCCATAAGATTCGGTTGCGTAAATAATATACGTATATATGCGTATGAGCTATTGTGACCATTCACGTTCTGTTGTACCTGTTCCGTTCAAATTTACAGACAACAGCTTCTCTGAAACCCCAAAGCCAATATTTTGGAAATTTTGCAAAGATATTCTTTGCATATATGGAATTACATTTCCTTCAAATACACTTTCTCAAATCTAATTATGGTTGCCTTCGCAATGTGAGTTAAACTTTTAAAAAATCGCCTTATAAACCAGGTCCGATTTGAAAACAATGTCGAAAATGCAGTTCTGTCAAATTCCTTATAAAGTTATTATGGATCGTTAAAACATGGCCACAAGTTGACGATGCTTTTTCTCCCTAATAAACTATTACCCAGATTTCAAAAGAAACCCACAGAAATGTTCTCTGCGTCTCATCTGCCAACTATGTTGAAATTAGACTGGTTCGTCAACATATCATTGGTTGCAGCTAGACCATATATATCTATGGTGGATATATTTTAACTACAATGTATAAATATACACAATATAAGAAACCAACTGCCTAGCCAGCTCAACAGTACAGGACAATCGTTGCCCCTTTTTAATGATATCACTTAGGTGAGCGATACAAGGCCATCCTGGCCTTCTTGTTTTTAGTTTTTTAATATAAATGTTGTGACTGGGCACTAATATGCAACTATCATACTGTTGTGACTGAGTTTGTTTCAAATGTGGACGACAATAGTATAAAATTTGTGTTCCATCATTTATAGCCTTACTTGTGCCTAAGAAACTTTATATACCTGTGAAAATACAATTCTGCTCATCGTACTTCTATAGCGGCGTTAATGTTACTATAGAGACAACGATTAAATCATTGGCACCAAAAAGGTTAATACTTTTTATAGACATTAATTGCAATTTAACTTGTTGATCATGTATAGTTCTTCGATTGTGGTATAGTGTACTGACAAATATCTTGTTTTGGGTTGGGGATAATGGAAACGGCACACATCTGAGACATGATGAGAGACAACAGGGGACACAAAGTATTAATGGCATCGAGCACATGAAATAGAAAGTACATTATCATGCAACCATTAATGACATACAGTATATCGCTGGTTGAGCGCGAAACGGTGGTAACTCAATATTTTAAAACTTTCCAGGAAAGAGAAAAAACATCATGATGTTTTTTTTAGTGACACTGCAATGACTTGTATCATTACTATCAAACAGTGTTTGCTAATGCTTTTATATGATATAAGATGAAAAACTCATATCCCTCAAGAAAAAGAGCTTTGTAAACAATAATGAGTTACAACTGTTTCACACTAAAATTGAGCAAATTTCTATCAAACGTTTTTGTGCTAAACAGTTGTAACTCAAGATACAACCCTTTCACACAAACAAGAGCTGTCCCTCCCAAGTGACGAATGCCCCCGAAAGAGGTGCCTCACAGTCTGTGTCCTCTCCATGTGCTCAATAAATGTGCTATGTAATTTTAAAATCCTTCCATGCATGACAGAGTAATCATGCATACAGTATTCCATTACTTTAAACACTAAGTGTGACCTTGACCTTTGAGGTAGGGACTTGGGTCTTGCACGCGACACATCCGCTTGATGTGCTAGACATTTGTGCACAGTTATTTTAAAATCCTTCAAAGCATAATAAAGTTATAGTCCGGACACAAATGTATGCATATATACAGGATTCCATTACCTATAAACTCTAAGTGTGACCTTGACCTTTGTGGTAGGGATGAGGGTCATGCACACGACACGTCGTCTTGATGTGCTAGACATTTGTGCCAAATTATTTTAAAATCCTTCAAGGCATGACAAAGTTACAGTCCGGACACGAATGTGTGCATATATGCTTATATAGAGGAATCCATTACCTTCAAACTCTAAGTATGACCTTGACCTTTGAGCTAGGGACGTGGGTCTTGCACGCGACACGTCGTCTTGATGTGCTAGACATTTGTGCCAAGTTATTTTAAAATCCTTCAATGCATGACAAAGTTACAGTCCGGACACGAATGTGTGCATATATGCTTATATGGAGGAATCCATTACCTTCAAACTCTAAGTATGACCTTGACCTTTGAGCTAGGAACGTGGGTCTTGCACGCGACACGTCGTCTTGATGTGCTAGACATGTGTGCCTAGTTATTTTAAAATCCTTCAATGCATGACAAAGTTACAGTCCGGACACGAATGTGTGCATATATAAAGGATTCCATAACCTTCATACTCCAAGTGTGACCTTCACCTTTGAGGTAGGGATGTGGGTCTTGCACGCGACACGTCGTCTTGATGTGCTAGACATGTGTGCCAAGTTATTTTAAAATCCTTCAATGCATGACAAAGTTACAGTCCGGACACGAATTTGTAAGTGGGGACGCACGGACGGACGGACGGACGGACAGACGGACAGACGGTCAGACGGACAGACGGTGCGATTTTAATATGCCACCCTTCGGGGGCATAAAAAAGATAAAATAACTCTTTAATTTTTTAGTGCAATACTGCTGTATCTTATTTTTATATGTAATTCCAATCAGCAGAAAAAGCCCTATTTGGCCTTGATTCAATTTACAGACTGTGCAACCTTTCTTTCAGTTGCAACTTCTATTCCTATTGGAAATTCTGTCAATTACATGCAGATTGACAACAATTAGTATTAATTTTGACTACCTAGCTATAGCTGAAAACTATAATTCACACAAAGTTAGTACATGTACCATTTGATATCTTCCATATATGTTGAAATTAGTGGAACTACAGTATCATCTGCCATTACAATCTATTTTGGGACCATGATGTATAATGTACATTGTGTAACTTATTTACAAAATAACCGACTTTGTTAATAGAAGAACTTTCCATTGATAAAACTTTATTGTAAATTATTTGCGATTAAAATTGATCAGGTAAATTCAATAACAGCCTATAATCTTTAAATGACCTTTATACAATTAGTTGCCATTTTGCGCATACTAAATGTTACTTTCGCATTGACAATATCTTGCCTTAAAATCAGGTTATAAATACATTTAACATCGGCAACCACTTCAAAACTTAAAAATTTCAAAGTTTTGACATCATGAAAATATACAATTATGGACTTGTGAAGCACTGAATATGATGTGATATTCACCAGAAAATAGAAATGACTGAGGCGATAGCCAAGGTCAATATTGATCTATTCTGGTGAATATCACACCATATTCAATGTCGCACGGGTCCATAAATGTTTTATTATATATGTATAATGCGTATTTCATGCTCAAAAAGCAAGCTTTGGATATTTCATTAAAACAATACTTTAAATTGCATGGAACAATGTCATTTTAGTGATGTCGCCAGCATTTTCATTCCGGCACTGTTAGCGTTCTATTTAGTGCAAGAGGTTAAGATGGGTAAAAGTCAAAACTCTGCCTGTTCTAAATATAGAAATAATATTTACTGGGGGAAAACCTAAAAATCATGAAATATGTATTATATTTTGCTTCATTGATCGTGCTCTGGACCAGTGAGATATTGTTTATTTATAGATCATAATAATAATTGATTTTAAAGCATTAATGGTTTTACAGTACAAGTATTAGAAAACACATAAAATTTAAATGTATAGATCTTTTAACACGATGATGTTATTTTTTTCTCAAATTTTATTTATGGGAGAGGATAATTGTAGATAATGATTGGACATCTTGCAAAGAATGAAAACCACTGGTGTGGGCTTTGATAGCTCAGTGGTTAAGGCATTCACCTCCAAAACTAGGTTTGTCCTTGGGCAAAGCCAATGATGCCACACAAGCCTCAGTCCACCAATCTGTAAATGGTAGCAGCAATGAAAAACATGCTGCCTCTCTCACGCGAGCGTGAGGACATCTGGAATTAGTGTTCTTGCAAAGAATGAAAACCAATGGTGTGGGCTTTGATAGCTCAGTGGTTAGGGCATTCACCTTCAAAACTAGGCGTGTCCTTGGGCAAAGACAATGATGCCACACAAGCCTCAGTCCATCAAGCTGTAAATGTTAGCACCAATGAAAAATGTGCTGCCTCTCTCACACGATTTTATACAACTTACTAAAGATTCATTAAAATAGATCTTCCTTTGAATCATAAAATTAACATAATTATACAATGACAAAATTCCTTGTTAAAGAGGAACACCAGTCTTCTATTAGGGCAAATAAATGGAAATGTATCTTGAAAATTAAATGCCCCCAATTTAATTGTACCCGTAGATTGTAATTTTAATTTCAGTCTGCATAATGCAGATTCACAGGTGCATAATCAAGAACGGACAAGGATAATTTTCATATTACTGAGCAGCGTTGGATACTGTTAACGTGCAGCCTAGTCAAAATCATGGCAGATACCGCCAACTTTCTATGTCATACGTGTTTTCAAATTTTTAAACTAAAATTACGCCATTAGAAAGTAATTTCCCTTTTATTTAAGTTTGATTATATGAATATTGTGCTCACAATTTCTTATACTATAGATGATAAAATGTCAGCCCTTACTATAGGGTAATGAACAGCTATATTTAATGTTTACAAACACCAAGTTTATGAAAGTATTTTTAGTACTTGTACATGATAAGAAACAACATTAGTCGGGCAGGGTGATTAGTTGTTAAGTAATTGGAGTTACAATTATACATTAGGTCTTACATTGTATATAAGATCGTAGCTCAAGAGTCAAATTAGACTATAGTGGATAATTAATTTGGCTTTCCATCATACATTTGTACTTTCAAAATTCACCTATTGACAGAAATGTAAAATCAGTAATTTTTCTACATGCACATTTAATTGTCCAGTAATTTTTATGCTAAAATGTTGTCACAACACGAGAGGTTAAAGTCACTGACTTGAAATAACTATTCCCTCACCACGAGTCACTGTTTCTTGACCCGAGTCTCCATGTTAAGAGATAGTTGGTAGATTATTAAAAATATTGTATTGTGAAGATGTAGATCTACAGTCAAACCTGTGAACAAAGACCACTGTTGGGAAGCTACAAATGTGGTCTTTGTTTGCAAGTGGTCTTTATTCACAGGTGTATCTACTATGTATGAATAGTACACGGTGATATTTCTGCTGGTCTTTATTCGCAGGACGGTCTCTATTCGGGGTGGTCTTTATCACAGGTTTGACTGTACTAATTTTTTTTATCTAATTAATACTTAAAATTTTACAAATGTCATAAACAATGCTCCACAACAGTTCTACGCTATATCCCGACTCAACATTCATGGGTACAGTGAATTCTTGTCGGTCTCTAGTTATGAACTTACGATGAAGTTTGCATTTACTCGCAGTACTAAACTGACATCACAGTAGTAAATTATTGCCCAGCATTAGGTTAAAACAGAAGTTAAGATTTATATCTCAGACTGTTAAAAATATTTATGCAAAATAAGCAGACTTATTTTCATTAATTGAATGTGAGTCAAGCCTTTTTAATCTTGTCTTGAAATATAGACTTAGTCTATATAAAAAGTAGACTTGAAAGTACTTTTTCATCATCTCATCAACACACATTCTTCATGCATGTACTTCTATTTATACACTCTGAAACAGTTAAAAAAATTGTAGACTCATAAATGGCATGAATATGAAAGACCTTGCTAGGGAGCAAACGTTGCATGTTTGATCAACAGCAGGATGTTTGATTGACAGCAGTCCTGGAGAAAATTATGCAGAAAATCATTCACATTAGACTGTTATAATAAACCCACTAACATCGTGGCCGTTTCCTACAACACGGCATAGATAGCACACATAGTTGGCTGTGACAGACTCATCTTTACCATAATGTTGGCTTTTTGTGATACAAAATGGAATTAAACGGATACAATATATTATACTGTATGCCATAAACTGGGGTAATGCACATTATAGCTAGATTTACATAATATTATGCAATTCATTTACACCAAGGACAAATTCTACTTATCCAAAGGGAAAAAATCTAGGGGTATTATATATTCTTCATATATATATATTGTAGTAAAATGTATAGGCTGTCAGTTTTTTGAGCCATGGGCTACCCATTAACACCAGGAATCTTAACTTATTTGTTAAATTCTAGAGAATCCCATATTTTTTTTCTGATAGACTTAATGCACAATATGGTAATACAACATTACATACATCATGTGAATTTTCCAGTGCTTTTATTTCTCAAGATATGCCCTTCAACAAATGGAAACAAGCATTGTTTACTAAAACATTATGTATTGTTTCCCTTATATTTATCAAACTGCTGATGTATACAACTGTTCAGATGCCTTATTCATTGCAGGGTTCATGGTAACAGTAAAATTGTGATGATCTGCTAAAAAAAGAAAAATTTATTATTATTTAAACACCCTCATGTCACTGACCTACCAATTTTGACATTTCTTACCAAGCTGCCCGTTACCAATATCCAATACTGCTCAGTAATGTGAAAATTATCCACTGCTGTCCATTTATGATTATGCATTGTAAGATATACCTATAAAACTAAGCAATTAAACCTTTTCAAAATATAGAAATATTGTCTAAAATACCTTTCTCATAATACAGGAATAATAATTCGTATATATTATATGCTAAATAATTATGACTGATTTTGTAATATATGAATGTTTTACCAATAAACTGAATTCCTGTTACTAAAGGTGAGTCAGAGCATAAAATTCAGCAGTGTTCTGATCCTTTCACAGCCAAAATGTTTGTGCTAAACAGTTGTAACTTGAGTTACAACTGTTTCACACAAAATATTTTAAAAACAAATTTATATTTTTTTTATGTAAAACAGTTGTAACTCTAGTTACAACTGTTTTGCACAAAATGCCTCTATTACTTTTCAGTTACAACCATTTGACAAATTCACTTTTTAACTGTTAAGTTTTGGTTTTAAGTCTAGTTATTGATGGAGGTTATATATTGCGTGAAAATACATTGGAAAATGTGAAAATCTTATTTTTGGCAAAAATTGCAGTTACAACCGTTTCGCGCTCAACCATCGATATGTTGAGTTTTTTTTTCAAAATAAACATTGTATTTCAGCTCTTGGAGTTTTCTTTTATTTCGTAAGCAATGTATTCATGTATGCATGTACCATGAACATTTAAGCTTCCATAAACATTTCAGTCATCTAAAATGAGTCCTCTACGAACATGCTGTAGAATTTTAGCCTCATGTACACGATGATGCTCTCTTACAGTCTGTGGTTTTCTTGCTATATCTACAAACGTCCATGAATAATAAAAATGCAATGTTATTAAATGGAAACGTGCCTGCGCTGATCATTTTGTTCAGTTTCAGCCATGTTTGTAAATGACCGTGCTGTTATAAAGCGTCAAGAACTCCAGGAACAAGTTCACTAATTTCTAACAATACTTGGCTTAATTCAATATATTTTCTACCAGTTCCAAGTATTTCGGGTGTTGAACACTTAAACTTTTTAGGAAATGGACTACGTGTAGCATCCTCGTCAACTATTAAAGACATATCATGTAATGACTGCTCTAGATGTGCTGCTGATAGAACCGTGAGTGTCCAGTCATGTTCATCAACACATAGCCATTCGCCGACATTTAGAACCTCCTGTGGAATAATGTTAAAGTTTTTTGTCTGATATCCCTTTCTTCCAGTTTTTGGGTCAAAGCGGGAGTCTTTAACTTTAAAACACAATCGCCATGGTCACTTACACAATGATTGACGCATAACTGCAAATCTTCCGATTCAAACATGCAATACTAGCATTTTCTGGAAAAAAAGAAAATAACACTGTGTTACTTTTACTTGCTACTATATAATACATGTAAATAAACACAAGAAAACACAGGAAACCGAACAATGTCATGGGGGGATTTATCATAGTTACACATATCTAGGGAATAAACTCTTTAAACACAAGTAAGACAAGTCAGACGTTAACCCTAAACTTGTACACTTCACCGGATTAAAGGCAAGAACTTGGCTAGTTATCGAACTTGGCCAAGATATCTGGCCCACGAACAATTTGTCGCAAGTGATCGCATAAAAAGTCCCGTGTATAAACGGAAGTATAAAAGTCTTAAAGAAAACATCATGAAACTGATATTTCAATCAGAAAAAAAGGCTTTCTCATTTCCAAATGTCACTACTGTATACTTTTTTATGGTATTAAAAGTTGACATGCATAAACATTAGAGTACTGTTTCAATTCCTTCGCCTTACCGACGTTATTTTAAGTTGAAATGTTTTGGACCACACCGTTCACTTTTTCAGACTAACCCGTTCACTTTTCGTGACTACTCCGTTCACAAATATTTCATTCTGACTAAACCGTTCCCGGGGACTGCACCATTCACAGCATGTTTTAAATAATCCAAATTTTCGCCAAGAAAACAAACGGATATGTCATATTCGCCTTGCAGACTGTCAAAGATGGGTTTTATGCACTATTAACTATCAATTCTAAGGACATAATTAGCACTGATCAGTGTCTAAACGGTAATTTATGGTCGTCTCCTCGATTCGATTTTCAAACGGACATCAGGTGTACCTTTTGGTACAAATGCTGATGTTTTGAATGCATGTCTTGCATAATGCCAGTATCTGTGCTAACATTTATTCTATTCTGAGTCGGCGTGGACTCAAATTCACCTCAATAAAGGCTGTAAAATACTAAAATTCAGTAGAAGTAAAGGACACCTACCTGCGGCATGTTTCCGTGTCCGCCATCTTGGAATGACTACACCGTTCCGGCTACATGACAGTGTGATTTGTATTCATATATGTGCTCTGTTTTAAAACCCATAGGAAAACAAACTGGGAGGAGGCTGATCAGTTCTTCACAAATCTAATTTGAGGGGATAAGTGTTTTAGTTTTGTTTTTTTTTTCTCAGAGGTCGCACTCTTGTGCTCATATTGCTATCAGTTTCTTATTTCTTTCTTTTATGGCAGTTTTTAGGCCTCAGGTCAGGATCAGCAGCTTCCCCCCAGCCTTTTTCCATCTTATATATGTGCTTAAAAGTGTTTTGTTTTGTACATATTTAGATATATTTGTTTCTGTAATTTTGAGCTGTCATACGAAATGTATTTAACAAATTGCTTAAAATTCATATTTCTTTTACAACAGGTTGTTTTGTTACATTTGTTAATATGTCTTTGTTTTAGTCGGTAAAAAGCTTCTAGCTAATGTTGTATACTTATGTATGACCGACTTTAAATAAAGATTCTTGTATCTTGTATCTTGTTCAACGCTCCTTTTCAGTTTCCACTCGACTTCTATTACATTGATGATTCTAAAATTCTGTGTGTAAATATCACAGAAATTTTATTATAAATAACTTGCTTCCAGATAAATATGCTTTTAGATGTAAAGGTTTTTACTTTTCATTATTTCGATACATAACTGTTAAACACCTCATCCAGCAACTGTTAAACACCTCATCCAGCAAAAAATTAAGAAAACACATGAGACATATATTGAAAACATACTAGACATTCAACATTCAGAAAACACAAACACTAATAAATTCAATACCAAGCGCCTCTACTCACTTATAAAAAATGCCAGACAAGATAACCAAGGTATTGCACCGTTAAAAGATCAGACAAATGGTAAAATCACCTCAGAAAACCTTGGTCAAGCAAATATTCTGAATAAACAATTCCAGTCTGTTTTTTCAGGTGTTTCTCCCTTGTCTCTGTCCCAGCTTTGCAGGACTTCCCTAGGAAAAAGGAAATACCCTACAATGCCCAACATTGAAATTGACCCCAAAGGCGTCCTGAAATTACTCCAAAACCTAAAAGTGGATAAGGCTGCTGGCACAGATATGATTAAGCCCATTGTCTTGAAGGAGCTCCGCCATGAGATCCTTGACATAGTATCACTAATCTTTAAAAGATCCCTTAATACTGGTCAACTCCCATCCGATTGGACGAAGGCAAATGTCGCTCCACTATTCAAAAAAGGTGATACTAGTGACCCTGCTAACTACAGACCCATATCGCTAACTTGTATTCTATGTAAACTCCTAGAACACATAATTGCATCTAGCCTATCCACACATCTCTCAAAACACAACATACTTTATGAGCTGCAACATGGGTTCCGTGAAAGACGGTCCTGTGAGACTCAGCTCATTGAGCTAGTTGATGAAATATCCAAAAACCTTTCCTCAGGTAAACAGACCGACCTTGTCCTACTTGATTTTAGTAAAGCCTTCGACAAAGTCAACCACCTTAAATTATTACTTAAACTCCAAGAGCATGGTGTCTCCAGTCAAACTGTGTCTTGGATCCGGTCATTTTTAGATCTCAGTCAGTAGTGGTTAACGGTTGCACGTCTGATCAAGTCCCTGTTACATCTGGGGTCCCCCAGGGCTCTGTCCTAGGACCTCTGTTGTTCCTACTCTATATAAATGATCTCCCTGACACGGTTACCTCCCAGGTGCGGCTTTTTGCTGATGACACTGCCGTTTACCTTGCAGTTACTTGCCTCTCTGATTGTCAAAGGTTACAAAATGATCTCTCTAAGCTAGAAACGTGGGAAAAACTGTGGGACATGGAATTTAACCCTAGTAAATGTCAGGTCCTCCATATCACACGTAGTAGAAAACCTATCCAGTTCCCATATAAGCTTCATGGTCAAACACTCTCACCAGCTAAGGATGCAAAATACCTTGGTGTAGACATCAGCCAAGATCTCAGCTGGAATACACACATCTCAAGAATAACAACAAATGCAAACAGAACACTAGGCTTTCTCAAACGTAACATTAAAACAAAACATGAAAATATCAAATCACTCTCTTACAAAACATTAGTCAGACCACAACTAGAGTATGCATCATCTGTATGGTCACCACACACCCAGGTTAATATTCACAAGCTGGAGATGGTCCAGCGACGCACAATCAGATGGGTAAAAAATGATTATTCCAGAGATACCAGTGTGACAGACCTGCAGAACACCCTTGGATGGAGCACCCTTGAGAACAGGCGTCAAGCCTCCAAATTGGTTATGTTTTACAAAATATACTACAATCTTGTAGCAATCTCCCTGCCCAGTTACCTAGAAGTCCCAAACAGGTTAACAAGACATATGCACCCCCTTAGTCTCCGCCAAACCCATGCAAATTCGGACTTCTTTATCCCTGTTTCTCGTATTCTCAGGGTTTCTCATATTCTCGTTTTTTACAGTAAAGGTGTCAAATTGGCAACTCTTTGTTATCATTTACAGAGATACGATACAAAACTGTCACAAAAAAGTTTCAAGTGATTTGATTGAAAATTAATGAAAATATTGGCATTTTACTGAAAATGCTGAAATTTCCTTATTTTTTTGTGGTGGGGTTAGTAAAAATGTCCATATTGTTTTATTCTGCTGGCTATCATTATTATTTTTATGTTATTTGTAACAAATTATGCCAAGCTATGCACCTTGGCATTTATAAGTTTTTGGATTCTACACAGTGGCAATGCCCGAGACTCAAACATAAATCCCTGAGAATATGAGAAACTTTCTTCTGATTTCTGAGTATGAGGACGGCCTCAGATACTGTAGCAAAATTTACATAAGGAGAAAAATCATGCAATTTATGATGACACCAACTGAAAGATGAGTATTTTTTCTATCAAATAACATGTAAATAATTTTGCTAAAATGTGTACTGTTTTATAGGTAACACATTTACATGCTTAGCCCCCTGAGAATACGAGAAAACAGGATAAGTACTCCTTTTTCCCCCATACCACAGTCCTGTGGAATAGATTACCCACACATATTGCGATCCTGCCTGATCTTGAATCATTCAAGCAGGCAGTGGCCCAAATCAATTATTAAAACAAAAATAATATCAAACAGGGAATGCCACGCACCAAAAGTCATACAACAGTTGTTTTTAACCCTTTTACTCTTTTACTATTTTAACAGTTTTAACCGTCTTGTTTCTCTTGACTGTAGGAGCTATCTTGCAGTAGTTTTATCTTTTATTAACACCCGGCGTGCACCCTGCCCATAATACTCGTGAGAGGTGTGAGGCAGTATAACAAGATAGATATAGCTGCATTCTTTATCCGAATATGCACTATCCGAAAAATACGTTACTGCTTCTGATTATTCTCGGATAGGTATTTTTATGAGGTTGATACAAACATCAAAGACGTCAGTTCAATTCAGCATTTGTATTAGTATTGCCAAACAACTTAACTTACTTGAATTAAATTGTTATTTGTAGTAAATATTGAGCCGCGTTCGTCCAAAGTTGTGGCATGTAATAAAAGAATATTGTGAAAACCAGTTTGGGTCTAGAGTTGCTTTAGGTATGAATCCACTAAATATTTTTCTATATAACAAATAAGCTCCGTCGGCATACCTTAATATTCGTTGAGTATTTACACTCTAATAAATCTGCAGATCTAACCTAAGTCACACCAAAGAATCTAATATGAAAATAGGCAAAACCTATATCGGACGAAAGCATAACAGTAATTTATTTTTAAAAATGGTACGAATTTTCAGGGCCCAGGGGTCGCAAAAACGTTTGAAGTTACGAAAATTATTTTTTTTTTTTTTTTTTTTATCGAATATCCATTGAATCATGACTCAAGGTGTTGACTGCTAAAAGAAATGTTACTTTTTATGGCGTAACAAGAAAGAGTATCAAACTTTAGGAATGTGTACATAAATAGAATCTCTTTACATTTCCAAAGTACAAACCTGCATTAAACGGAAATGTGTTGCATTTTTTCAAAACAAAAATGGCTGACATTTAATGACGTCACATAAATGACGTCATTTGCCAATCGGAACACCTCGGCAGAATGCTTCGTTTGATGTAGGGTAACGGAATCGTATTAGATATACTTAAAGTGATACTTTATACTCCAAAACTGCACCACTATTACATCACCCCCTTGTAATGGGATTTTTATCTACATTCTGTCGAAACAATGTACTGTATTCAGACAGCCATAGGGCACCTTTGTATTGTAACAGGTTCTGAACTTTGTAATCAGAAAATTCATAAAATATTTATTGTTATGGTCAACTGTTGTACTTTCGATTAACTTTAGTGCTACCAATCATATTGGACCAATCAGAGGAAACAGCCATCTATATCGTCCACAAGTTCCCTACAGAAAGTGACTGGTTCCAAGTCCCTACTATTTAGTGGAGTCATACCTTTAAGTTTGAATCCCAACAGTGTCATCGGAAACCTTTTAGGTTTGGAATAGATTCTCAAGGTGATGACTCTCCTCCACACATTCAGATTGGAGGAAAAATTCAAGTTTACCTTCATTTACCCTTGCAGTTAAACATTGTAGACAAAATAACCCTCAAACATACATCTCCAATGGAAGTAATTCATTATAAAGTTTTCGAATACCCGGAAACATCGTTTTAACAGTGAAAAAAATGACAAAGGGCTATATAAAGTTTACAATAGATCTGCATTGTTTACAGTTTAAAAAGCAGCTTTTCCTTTTGAAAATATAGAACACGTTTGGACCCATGTATTCATTTGACATTGGCAACAGTTAACAAAAGTGGAATGATACTGTGTTAACATGTTATGGTGATACATGTGGGGAGGGATTGGGGTTGAAGTAATTGAAGTACATAAACTAGTCTGTTCAACTCAGTCAGGATCATCCTTCAATCGGGGAATATAGGTTAGTACAAGTACCAATGATGGAAAGGGCCGTGCTGGTTGGGTGAATTCCCAGGTGCTGCTACAATAAACGGAGGGGTCATTCCTGAGGGACAGAAGCAGTCAAGCTTCGCTATATTCCGTCTTCAATCTGCCTATACTTCTCACTTTACTATATGACTTTGACTTTTTCTTTTATGCCAAGCGACGAAACATTATGTAGAAGAGGTTACACACAGCACTTGTACTTCCTTGCCATTGAGCTAGCTTTTATGGCAACATGGTAGAGTGTCCACTTAGGGCACAACGTGGTCAGTCATTGAGTGGTTTCATATTGATGTAAATGTAATTAGGATCTCCTGTATGGGAAACAAACTGTTTGGTACTAAAGTGTAACTTTGAACAAAGCATTCCTGGAAGTGAAGTACCATAACCCTCAGTAGGAACATTCCCATATCTTCATATTAAGAACTACTAAAAGGAAGAAAAAGTATAAGTATAATTTAAAACATTTTATTGTTTTTCAATTCAAATAATAATTATGATAGAGATAACAAGAATACAAAAATTTAAGAGATGGATTCACAAAATGATACACACGGTAATATGTACAGTAAAAAACAAGCATGAAATGTATTTCAGCACTTTCAAAAACACTTCCAAAGTTTGACTTGGCCCTTACTGTGAATGCTGTAAAAAGAGCATGCACTTTCTAAAGTGAAATTTCCATTCACTAACAAAAGTTGACAATATTCCATGGAGTTATTACAAATACTGCAGTTCCAGCAAGGTTTTAATTTTTAATACAAATGTTATTGGAATTTCAATGCAAGTTTGTATGTTACCTGTATCATACTCCATGTGTCACTGTTTTTTTTTAGATTGTAAATAAAATCATTGACTTTACAGCATAGTTATGAACGGAGAAAATACTATCAAAAACATATCCTTTCTTCCAATTACATTTTTTGATAAAACATAGAGTAACACATTACTTAGTTAGACTTTAACTTCTGCAAGCAAATCTAAACAGGTTGTGCTTTTAAATGTTTTGCACAACTATTTTATTAAAGAGACAAGCAAAGTGTACATGTCATGGTAACCAGCTTGAATCCATTTCCTGCATCAATTACAATTTATACAGAATATCACTGAAACATTAAACTTCGTATTCACTTAGTATATCTATAAACATTGGGTCCAGTGAGCACACATCTCGAGAAGGTAACAAACCTATTCTGTATCTACAGAATGAATGGTCCATATTGTCTCACAGTGATAAAAACATGTTGTCTTTTAAACAAAAACATATCAGTTTCACAGACTTAAGGTTATAAACATAATGCACAAACAGAATACAGATGATTTTTAAGTATAACAAATAATTTACACATTCTGAATTCCAGTGTACATAAAACAGTAAGAGTGAAGAAAGAAGATCAACCCCTACAAAGATGTTAACAGATGGACACTTGCAACTTTCTGTAGAACACTACAAATCATTCTTAATTTTTATTTTGTCATCCTTTTAATTGAAATATACCAACATGAGTTTCTCACCGTAACACAAGGCTGAAAAGTGTATACATTAAAATCACAAAAGTTTAGAATTCTAGCACATGAAACACCACAATGCTTCAGCAGATTACTTGAGTTTCCCTTTTACATCATTATATATATCCTTACATTTTCACTTCTATTCAATAGACAGGTATAAAACCCTATAACATATACAGTAACAAGAGCTGTCTGTAAGGCAGTGTGCTCAACTATTTATAGCATTTTACTAGTGGTATCTCAGCAATTTTACCAGAATGGCCTAATTTTGCCAAAATATAATTCAGAAATATGCAACAAGCGCCTTGGTGTTTTCTAATATATATCACATGTTTCATTCATGCATCCACAGTAGTTTTCAAGACAGTTTTCATGCTCAAATGCTGGATTTGGTATTAAAGCGAAAAAAGTAAATTGTTCAAAGTACAAGTTAGAGATATGGATCTTGCTGCTCTCAACATGTTTGTTTATGTCAAGGACTTGTGTGAAGTTTCCAGTATCTGCAGTAGTGTCAAATACTAACAAGCACTGTAAAACAAAATTACTTATGTTTTTATAGACCAAAGGGGTGGGGCCCTAGTTTTGCCAAATTTCAAAAATCAACCCAATATCTCCATCTGTTTCGTGAGATTGGACCTTGCATGTAAACCTAAATAAAGGTTTGACACCAGCGTGAGTAAAATAGCTTGTAGTAGTCTCGTTACGGTTGAGAAATAGACATTAGTTATATCTTTCATAAAGCAAACAATGCTGATATGCTTCTCCTTTTATCAACGGCAATACAAATCCTCCTTTCTGTTCCTATCTGACACGACTGTTATTATATAATTATATACATTTTGATGTTACACAGAGGATGATAAGAGTTTGGCTGTGTCTCACCAGACTAGCACTTCTTGTTATCCATTACCTGGATATGTTTCTAAAATGAATTCAAACAGAACAGCTTCTATTGGTTGAATTTCCAATCACTGTACTGATAGAGTGAATGTCAGCCTGATCAGGGTTTGGACAGCATGAACATGACCTAATTCATGTATCTGTGTCCAGCTGCCCAGTCATTCAAAATGACAGTACAAAAAGACTGAAATTAAATGTATGTTACAGGTTTACAGATCTGTTTTGATGTGTAAATTTCAGGATAGCTTTCTGTGTATACAAATGTAAACAATGGAGCTATATTATAAAAACAATGGTTTCATTTTTGGTTTTAAGTGAAAAACAAATATTCCTCTGGCTGCACAAAAATAATCAAAACTCAAACAGAAAGCGAGAAAAATGACATAAACTATTATGATAAAAATATTGTGTAACACAATGTGTATGTAACTTCAAAAAAACTTTGCAAGCATGCACTGACTCCTTCCAGCTACCATGTTAATGTTGTTGTTCTCCTGTATTGATGTTTGTAGTAAAACGCCCTTCCGTTTAGACAACAACAAGTCAGTTTTTGTTCTTCTATTAAAATAATTTACATCACTATTAATATGCAACACCGAACCGTTCCAGCAAGTGCTAGCCTTCTTGTCCAAAATCATTTGTGAATTCTTCATGTTTTTTCAAGTTATCTTCATTGACTGTCGCCTTCTGTGTTGAAAGTGACATCAGCATGTCAGTCTGGAAAGAGAAAAGGTGAACATTTAATAGCTACAGCCAAGCAGCCAAAAAATATTACCCCAGCATGGTTAAAAACAAAAATAATATCAAACAGGTTTATAAGTTTAGGTCATCACCTCTAAAATGTGTAAAATAAATATGTACAAATTGTATGTTTTTAAAATGGATGTACCCTAAATCAGTACATTAATATGCTTTAATTCTATAGGATTGAGCCAGCAAAGCAAACCAAAGGGAAAATAAAATGTAATAAATCAAAATAGAGGAATACAGGAGGTTGTGAAACTGCTGAAAATCTTTCAAAAATACATGGGCATCATAGGAATGCAGGATATTGCCAACAGTTTCTTTTGTCAAATTTTAGTCAATGTTAATTTAAGTGTTTACCATGCTAACAACTGGTTCTAGCAGTTTATCTCCATCAACTTGGGTCCAATTCATCTCTATTGCACCAGGAGCCCCTTGAGAACATGGGGTCAAGAGGTCATCAACAATGGCATCTAGGTTGCTCCTGGACGGACCTCTAACCTGCAAAATATGTAATTATTAGATAAAATTCCTATTATTTAGTTTTTATCACCCTGTATCAAACAGTAAAGTATTTGAGAAATAGTGCCACAGGTCATAATATTCACATAATGTACTGGCATATTGCCATTCTAATTTCTTGCATTTCTTTTTTCTCTTGTGTATTATTTTCTAAGTTAAAGGCATTTTTAAGAGATGTTAAAGATATATATATACATGTCTGACGCTTACCAAAGTATTCTATTGACAGGCCTCATAGAATGAAGCAAAACCTGTACACAGACTCATGAAATTGAATATATAGCATTGCCTTCAATTCTGGTTTAAACAGAGTTTGTGTCTAACAGTGTAAGTGTATTACATATTCTTACCTTCCTGAAATGTGTGGCTGTCTGTACTTTACGCACTGGCTGCTTGAGCACGTCTCGTACCACAATGCTAACATCTGCTCCGGAGTAACCCTCAGACTTTACTCCAAGTTGTCTGTAGAAAATAAAACACACAAGTTCAGAGTAAAGTTATCTGCATCTGTAATCGTACCCACCATTTAGATAGTCACTATAAACTTTTCACCTAAATATCATACACTTAAACAAAACATCACATTATGTGCAAAAGCAGACTAAAAGCTTCCTTTATCAGCCTCTCATTTAACTCAGAATTTAAGATTTGGTATATGTTTCACAGGTGTAAGTGCTAAACATGTGTATATCTATATACAATACAAAATTCTTTCAAATTAGCCAACGTAAAAATTGCAAACATGATGTACATTTAAAGCGACTGCACTCCAAATTCTTAGTAAATTTTAATTTTTTGGTAAAATCAATATATATTCAATTTGTCAGCATCAAGATTATTTTCTTTGTGTAAGAGCTAAAAATAAAGGTAGAAAAAAAATATTTACCCGAGCCAGGTTTTGAACTCGGATCTTTGCGCTTACAAAAAATTTACAGAGGCTTAACCTACTATACTGCGGAGTCAGCTGATTTGATGCGAGTTAAAAATATTGATATACCAAAGAGCCCACCCCGTTAGTCACGGGGTGATATATTCTACAATAAAAGTAAGCAAAACAACACATTTTAATTGTTTCTTTTGTTAGAAAACTTGTCACGTTATCATAATACAATGCCCCTGATACAGTAATGACAATTGTTTTCTTGAAATTGAAAATTTTCTTTTTTTAGCGTAACTTGTCCATCTGGAGTGCAGTCGCTTTAAAGCTTAAATTAGTATTTTTGAAAGCCCAGCAAACTGACTGAAATGATTCAATGTAAATAGTGTTGGTAATTACTGATTTAAATAGTTGCTACATTATGTAACTAGCTTACTTGAAATCTTCATCAGTGAGAGAATTTGGTGTTGATCCAAGATGGAGCTTAAACATGAAGTCCCTAGCAGGAGCCTCAGGCAGTGGTATATAAATACGTTTCTCAAATCTTCTACGTATAGCAGCGTCTAAAGACCATGGTATATTAGTCGCTCCTAACACTAGCACACCTGAAATATTTGCAGCAATAAAATAAGTGAAATAGCTATCCAATGTTTCCACCCTCTACATATTGGACGCAAATGACAAATTTTACCAGGCACAAGTCTATAAACATAAACATTCTTGATACAATTGTCTTCAAAAGATAAAACTTTTACAACTTGTTTTAGACAAACTATGGCACAGTATTTAAACTTGTGTAACCAGTCCATGAATAAATATTATTCTATTTACTTTACACTTATTTATTTGAGCTGGATTGCAAAGAAAACTTTAAGCTTATTGAATCACTTTTTGAGTCTGTTTCCTGGAAAAACCAGTACTTGTGTCATATGAGGAGGTACAGTGGCTCGAACCAGCGACCCCTGGGATGGCACCTTAAATGCTACTGAATGCTACATTAATTAAACGGTATGTACACTGAACATACCATCCTGGTCATTTCCTACACCCTGCATCTGAACAAGAAACTCGGTTTTAATTCTGCGAGCAAACTCCGGATCATTCTCACTACGAGATCCACAAAGAGCATCAACTTCATCTACAAATATGATACTGGGCTTGTTTTCTCGGGCCATATTGAACAAAGTTTTCACTAACCTGAAAAACAAACAGCATCATACACAAAACTGCTTAACTCTGTTATTCTTTAACTTTTATTACACTTACATTGAATAAAAGACAAATATCTGTCTGAATACTTCATATATGGAGACGAGTGCCATGGATATTATTAATGTTGTAATAAGTTCATCATAACTTGTATAGCATCATTAAAGAAACACCTGTGTTCAAAACAGACTTCAACAGTATGAAAACCAGCTTACATTCAGACCAAATATATTGATATAATAAAACTGGAAACTTCACCTTCAACCTAACAAACCTTAAAGATCATATGTACTTACAGATAATACGCGTTCAATAGTATTTAACATAACAGTAGAATAAACTACAAACCTTTCTGATTCTCCGTGCCATTTTGACACCAGGTCAGATGAGGATACTGAGAAAAATGTAGAATTATTTGCCTCGGTTGCTACAGCTTTAGCGAGGTATGACTTTCCTGTACCAGGAGGCTGTAAAGGTAAAAGTACAAAATTTAATAAGTGCTCAGAAAAAACATGCATCATAAGTGAGAAATGGCTAACCCTTTAAATAGGAATGGCATTGTGATAAACAATTATTTCATCTTTACACTACCTTATGCTTTACATTCATGTGAACAGAAGCCACTATAAAGCAGTTTTAACATATTCACTATAACGGTATGCCATATTTTGAAATGTAGAAAATTTCAGTGGTTGTTACATTGTCTACAAACACGATATAAACTTTTAAAATTTATTCAATCCATACTGAACCAACAAAACAAATGAAACACTACTTACACCATATAAAAGAATTCCTCGCCAAGGTTTTCTTTTTCCTTAAAAGAACGTGCAAGACAAAAATTAAATGTAGCAATCTACATCGCATTTCAAAAAGACATAATGGTGACCAAGTAAGACGACTCCCCCAAAGGCATATATTTCATTCATTTTTGTTTAACTATTAAAGAAATATACCGTGGTTTGGTACATTTTAGAGTACAGTTTAAAGTAAAGTTTACTTAAGTAAATAGGACTGTACCCTAGGTGTTACTGCAACACAGTACTGATTTGTGATTCTGTATGGAATTGATGTCTTATCTTAAATACAAACGGGTATTACATCAAGTTTCTATTAGTTTACAAAAGTAACAAAATACTGTACTTACAAACCTGTGAACAAATGTGGAAATTTGACAGGTAAGATGACAGCTTCTTGAAGGGCTTCTTTCGCTGCGGCCAAACCAGCCACACCATCCCACAGTATGTTTGGTTTCTCCATTACAATGGCACCTGGATACAAGAGTAAGGTGTTTATCTCTGCCTTCATAATCATATAAATCAAAGTAAAACACCTTGAAATAAACAGCTATAATCATGCATTTAAGATGGTTATTTAAATTATTCTTATTGTAAAATGTCTAAACAACCAGTGATATGTAAAAAGCAAAGTGAGCAAACAGGAAGTTTAGAGATACGTGAAAACAAACCTGATAAGGCCCCTTCAAATGTCTTCTTTTCTGGGTCTTTCTCATCATCTTCACTATCAGATGAATCTCTGAAATATTATGTAAAATGGTGATAGAGTGAGACTTTTCATCTGAATACTTTCTCTGTTTAGTATTTACTTTCACACAATTCTAAAACTCATTTTCTTAAACTTTGTTCAAAAAGAAAGCACCGTATCCCTCAGGAAAGCCGAACAGCATAAAATGAGAGAAATATCAAACAAAATAAAGTGAAGATAATGACATTAAACTGACTGAAGACATACTTTTTCCCGGAGCCTCCTCCACCACCATCTTTGACTGGTTTTGATTTTCCGTCTTTTCCGAGGTATTTCTTTAGTTTTTCAGTTCTGTCTAAATACTGTATGCATTTTGCACGGATACTCTCCTTTGCCTTGGTACTCTGCGCTTCATCTATGAAAAGAAATACTCTGTTCATTTCTTAGTATCTACAACTACCCAACATACTTTTCTAAACTTCTGTCCTCAGAAATCCACATCATTTACTTTTTAAATTTTATATTAACAAAAACAAAACAAACAGTAAACCAGACTTATATTGTCAACCATGATATTTCATGCTCATGAATATTATATTGTTTCAAACCAATCAGGCTCACAATGTCAATAATTTCCTATATTGTACAATAAAATACAATAAAAGTGGATGTGATGTCATTACAAATGAGCCACTAACCAGCAAAAACAAATACCAGGCAGTAGAATATTGTTACTGTATTATGATTTAAATGACCATAAATATTCTTCTGCTTATTGTTGCTCCTTTGGAATACATACAATGTTACAAATACATGAACTTTAACCTATACTAACTGGCTATATCTGAAACTGATTTTCACTTTTTTTGTTACATCCAACACTTGTTCATCCATTTGTTTAAGAATTTAAAATGAACCAAATCCTGACACACAGAGCTCAAACTATTTGACCTATGACCAACTCTGAAATTTTGAGTAGATGAAAATACATGATGTCTTACCAATTCAACATTTTTGTAATACACAGTATATGTATACACTTCAAATGACTTAAAATAATTAATTATGCACTGACTAAATTTATTTGCAAATTTTCAAAAATAACAACTGCCTAATGACAGTGATAGATAATAACTCACATTTGATGGCATGTAGGAAGTACTCTACAGCATGCTGGTATAGCTTTAATGCTTCGTCATAATTTTTCTTCTTGTCCTCTTCTGTTGCTTTTGTTACAAGCTCAATAGCTTTCTGAAATTACACAACACTTCATTGGTTAAAATGATCATTTATCTTATCATACTATTAAAATGCAGAAAATTTCCAAAGCCAAACTGAAACATATAAATCAGTGAAACAGACATTTAGAGCATGAACTGTAGCAAACAAATAATAAAGTCTAGAACACACAAAAGTACAGTATATGCAATACAGAAAATTTCAAACGCCTAACTGGAAACAGACGTGGAGCATGAACTGTAGCAAATATCAATAAAGTTTAGAACAGCATATGCCATACGACTGAGACACAGAAATTACGACTGAGACACAGAAATCTACTTACACAAATCGCAGCTCCTCCATAGTAAGCACCTCTCCCCTCAATGTATCCCATTTTTTATCATGCTGAAAGCAACTTTCTTAATATATTTAACAAGAAAACTAATAATCAAGAAATAGACACAGTAATTGTCTGAACTGTAATATTCCCACTGCTTATGTCCCGTCTGACAACCTTACTTATAGCAATAGGCACACAACTTTTAATTTATACCACATTGTCTGCTGGTCACCTGCCGATGATTGACCTTATTTATAACTTTTTTATAAACGTAACTGATTGGTCTTTTTTCACCTACATAATATGACCAATCTAAGAACTATAAATAAACCACTGGCATCAGCACAATTCTTCACAAATGGAGACAATAGAAAACAATATTTCTGTTAAATCAATTGTGTACAAGATATTGATTTTGATCATATCCCTTGCATGAAACTTAAGCGTCATACATGTTATTGACATGAATCAATGCAAACGTAATTCTCATGTGACTACTATATACATGATTCTTTTCTTTTTGATTTGTTTATTAACTAGGGATAAAAAATACTTTAAATGTAAAACCTTTTGCTTTACATTACATATATAATCAAAGCGTTGAAGGCACTGAAAATGTTCGGTCTGAAACATATAGATTATCGTAAGGATTGGTACTTAGGAGAGGAATGTTGCGCATATGTTTTGCAATTATGTCTGATAGTTTTAAGTGGAACATATGACCACTTGATGTAACAGCATATTGAACAATGTTACGGACCGAGACATTTCTCCTTGGTCAAGTGGTTAGAGAAGCTGAAACTTCTTAATTATTGAGAGTCTTTGGATCGAGCCCCGCTACTGACCACGTCTCTTTATGTGAGAAAGTTTGCAATTTTAGGTAATGAAAAAAGAACAAAGTCTGAATATTTAATGCATAGTATACATTGTACTGAGCACGTGAGCATGGCTTACAACGTCATTTTTCACTATTGTAAACATCAACACAACACATTTCTACAATATCGCCATGAAAATTAATGATTGATTGCATTCATGGTATACTTCATAATATACGCGAAATAATAAAACAACACATAACATGTACCATAAAACACAACATTAAACAGAAACTGCTTACACATTGATGGGCGACCAGTATCGATCCTGGCATGGTCGCAAAGTCCATTATGTTGGTTTTCCCATGACGCGGCTCAATTTTGTTATTTCATTACACTGAACCATGCAAAACACACGAATGGTAGGTACATGTATTTCAAAATGATTTAATCACTGTATATTAAAGGGTATATTTCACAATTATCGCTATTAGCGTATGGAACATGTAACAAATACCATAAAACACAACATTAAACAGAAACTGCTTACACATTGATGGGCGACCAGCATCGATCCCAAAGTCCATTATTTTGGTTTTCCCATGACGCGGCTCAATTTTGTTATTTCATTACAAAACACGAATGGTAGGTATTTCAAAATGATTGGGTCACTGTATATTATTGTAAATAATCATAGTAATCAATCAATAATTTCATTCAATGATATTTAGGAAACCTGTCTATTGAAACAATGTTGAAAAGGTGGTTTAAACTATTTTGCTACTAGTCAAGCTTACTAACAGAATCTTCGGTGCATTTTTACAGTCTATTTCGCAAGTTCAACTATATTAACAAATGCACACCATGGGGCTTCTCTGAATATGGCAGTTAAAGGGTATATTTCACAATTATTCGCTTTTAACGACAGCAACTTAAACACTGGCTCTTTTCTTCGTAAAGTCTATAGTTAAATAACAATCATCTTTAAACTACCAACTGCGTAGTATCTTCGTGATTTTGGAGTGAAAACATATCGTAACAGCGTAGTTTACAAGAATGACATTCCATATAAATGTATATGAGGTGTTTCACTTTCAGCGCGTTTTGATCGGCTGCTTTTTAAAGTAGTGCAAGTCTAAACTGCGTAGTAAGAAACAGACCACTCAAGTGCCATAATGCTATATCTGTCGAACGTTTAAGAAGTACTTACAACCTATGCACATTAACTTGGAAAAGTTGACTAAATTCTTGTCTATGATAAATTTTCGCATATTATTCTTATCTTTGAAACAATGTTAATCTTTGCAATCATACCAACACCAAAACTGTTGATTACTTATGTTACTTTCTATAAATATGAGATGTGATCAATCTGAATGATTATTTAGAATTGAGGGGTAATTCGGTTTTAAAAGTAGAAACTGCTGTTCTCAGAAACCGGGTACAATAAATGTTAGGATTTGAAAATCCTCACATTTAAAAATGGGCCCCTAAAATAAGGTAACAAATGTTCTGTTAAAAGTGTGAATAAATTAATGCTCCATTTCTGATGTTAATTTCAAATAAAAATATTTATACTCCATCCATACTCAAGTTTACCTTCACTTTACCCTTGCAATTAAACATTGCACAGAGCCGACAAAATAACCCTCAAACATACATCTCCAATGGAAGTAATTCATAATAAAGTTTTCAAATACCTGGAAACATCGTTTTAACAGCTAAAAAATGAGAAAGGGCTATATAAAGTTTACAATAGAACTGCATTCTTTATAGTTTAAAAAGCAGCTTTTCCTTTTGAAAATACAGAACAACAGTTTTCGATCCATGTATTCATTTGACATTGGTGACAGCTAACAAAAGTGGAATGATATTGTGATAATATGTTATGGTGGTACAAGTTGGGAGGGAATAGGGTTGAGATGAGTGAGGTACCGGTAATTGAAGTACATAAACTAGTCTGCTTAACTCAGTCAGGATCATCCTTCAATCGGGGAATATTGGCAAGTACAAGTACCAATGATGGAAAGGGTCATGCCGGTTGGGTGACTTCCCAGGGGCTGCTACAGTAGACGGAGGGGTCATTCCCGAGGGACAGAAGCAGTCAAGCTCAACTCTGCAAGTCGCTACATTCAGTCTTCGATCTGCCTACTTCTCACTTTACTATATTACTTTGACTTTATCTTTTATGCCAAGCGTAGAAACATTATGTAGCAGAGGTTACCTACGGTACTTCTTTGCCATTGAGCTAGCTTTTATGGCAACATGGTAGAGTGTCCACTTAAGGCACAATATGGTCAGTCATTGAGTGGTTTCATATTGACGTAAATGTAGTTAAGCATTCCTGGAAGTGAAGTACCATAACCCTTAGTAGGAACAGTCCCATATCTTCATATTAAGAACTACTAAAAGGAAGAAAAAGTATAAGTCTAATTTAAAACATTTTATTGTTTTTCAATTCATATAATAATTATGATAGAGATAACAAGAATACAAAAATTCAAGAGATGGATTCACAAAATGATACACACAGTAATATGTACAGTAAAAAACAAGCATGAAATGTATTTCAGTACTTTCACAAAGTTTGACTTGGCCCTTACAGTGACTGCTGTAAAAAGAGCATGCACTTTCTAAAGTGTAATTTCCATTCACTAACAAAAGTTGACAATATTCCATGGAGTTATTACAAATACTGCAGTTCCATCAAGGTTTTAATTTTTAATAATTGGAATTTCAATGCAAGTTTGTATGTTACCTGTATCATACTACATGTATCACTTTTTTTAAATTGTAAATAAAATCATTGACTTTACAGCATATCTATGAACAGAGAAAATACTATCAAAAACATACCCTTTCTTCAAATTACATTTTTGTGATAAAACAGAGTAACAAATTACTTAGTTAGATTTTCACTTTCTCCAAGCAAATCTAAACAGGTTTTGGTTTTTAATTTTTTGCACAACCATTTTATTTAAGAGACAAGCAAAGTGTACATGTCATGGTAACCAGCTTGAATCCATTTCCTGCATCAATTACAATTTATACAGAATATCACTGAAACATTAAACTTCATATTCACTTAGTAATATCTATAAACATTGGGTCCAGTGAGCACACATCTCGAGAAGGCAACAAGCCTATTCTGTATCTACAGAATGAATGGTCCAGATTGTCTCACAGTGATAAAAACATGTTGTCTTTTAAACAAAAACATATCATTTTCACAGACTTAAGGTTATAAACATAATGCACAAACAGAATATAGATGCATTTTAAGTATAACAAATAATTTACACATTCTGAATTCTAGTGTACATGAAACAGTAAGAGTGAAGAAAGAAGATAAACCCCTACAAAGATGTAAGCAGATTAACATGAACACTTGAAACTGTCTGTAGAACATTCTTAATTTTTTACTTTGTCATCCTTTTAATTGAAATATACCAACATGACAAACTATGAGTTCCTCACCGCAACACAAGGCTGTAAAGGGTATACATTAAAATCATAGTAGTTTAGAATTCTAGCACATGAAACAACACAATGCTTCAGCAGATCACTTAGGTTTCTTTCTTACATCATTATCTATATCCTTACATTGTAACACTTCTATTCAATAGACAGGTATAACAGATACAGTAACAAGAGCTGTCTGTCAGGCAGTGTGCTCAACTATTTATAGCACTTTATTAGTGGTATCTCAGCAATTCTATCAGAATGGCCTAATTTTGCTAAAATATAATTCAGAAATATGCAAAATGTGCCTTGGTGTTTTCAAATCTATATCACATGTTTCATTCATGCATCCACAGTAGTTTTAAAGACAGTTTTCATGCTCAAATCTTCACGCTGGATTTGGTATTAAAACGAAAAAGGTAAATTGTACGAAGTACAAGTTAGAGATATGGATCTTGCTGCTCTCAACATGTTTGTTTATGTCAAGGACTTGTGTTAAGTTTCCAGTATCTGCAGTAGTTTGTGAAATACTAACAAGCACTGTAAAACAAAATTGCTTAGGTTTTTATAGACCAAAGGGGTGTGGCCCTAGTTTAGCCAAAGTTTAAAATTCAACCCAATATTTCCATCTGTTTTGTGAGATTGAACCTTGCATGTAAACCTAAATAAAGGTTTGACATCAGGGTGAGTAAAATAGCTTGTAGTAGTCTCGTTACGGTTGAGAAATAGACATTAGTTATATCTCTCATAGAGATACTGGTAAAGGAAACAATGCTGATATGCATCTCCTTTTATCAATGGCAATACAAATCCTCCTTTCTGTTCCTATCTGACATGACTGTCATTATATATATACATTTTGATGTCACACAGAGGATGATAAGAGTTTGGCTGTGTCTGACCAGACTAGCACTTCTTGTTATCCATTACCTGGATATGTTTCTAAAATGAATTCAAACAGAACAGCTTCTTTTGGTCGAAATTGCAATTACTGTACTGAAGTGAATGTCAGCCTGGTCATGGTTTGGACAACATGAACATGAACTTATGCATGCATTTGTGTCCAGCAGCTCAGTCATTCAAAATGACAGTACAAAAAGACTTAAATTAAATGTATGTTACAGGTATACAGATCTGTTTTGATGTGTAAATTTCAGGATAGCTTTCTGTGTATACAAATGTAAACAATGGAGCTATATTATAGAAACAATGGTTTCGTTTTTGGTTTTAAGTGAAAAACACATATTCCTCTGGCAGCACAAAAATGGACAAAACTCAAACAGAAAGCGAGAAAAACGACAGAAAGGAAATTTTTGATTTTTTCCCGTTCTGTTCTGTTCAAATACATCAACTATTATGATAAAGATATTGTGTAATACAATGTGTATGTATCCTCACAAAAACTTTGCAAGCATGCACTGACTCCTGCCAGCTACCATGTTGTTATTGTTGTTCTCCTGTATAGATGTTTGTAGTAAAAGGTCCTTCCATTTAGACAACAAGTCAGTTTTTGTTCTTCTATTAAAATAATTTACATCACTATTAATATGCAACACAGAACAGTTCCAGCAAGTGCTAGCCTTCTTGTCCAAAATCATTTGTGAATTCTTCATGCTTTTTCAAGTCATCTTCATTGACTGTGGCCTTCTGTGTTGAAAGTGACATCAGCATGTCAGTCTGGAAAGAGAAAAGGTGAACATTTAATAGCTACAGCCCAGCAGCCAAAAATATAACCCCAGCATGGTTAAGTTCAAGTCATCACCTCTAAAATGTGTACAATAAATTTGAACAAATTAAGAGTGTTTTTAATATGGATGTACTCTAAATCCATACATAAATATGCCTTAATTCTATAGATTGAGCCAGCAAAGCAAACCAAAGTGAAAACAAAAAGTAATCAATCAAAATAAAGGAATACAGGAGGTTGTGAAAATGCTGAAAATCTTTCAAAAATACATTGGTATCATAGGAATGCAGGATAAGGATATTGCCAACAGTTTCTTTTGTCAAATTTTAGTCAATGTTAACTTAAGTCTTTACCATGCTAACAACTGGTTCTAGCAGTTTATCTCCATCAACTTGGGTCCAATTCATCTCTATTGCACCAGGAGCCCCTGGAGAACATGGGGTCAAGAGGTCATCAACAATGGCATCTGGGTTGCTCCTGGACGGACCTCTAACCTGCAAAATATATCATTTAGAGATAAAATTCCTATTATTCAGTTTTTATCACCCTGTATCAAACAATGAAGTATTTGAAAAATGTTGCCACAGGGCATATTCACATAATATACTGGCATCTTGCAATTCTTATTTCTTACATTTCTTTTCTCTCTTGTGTATTATTTTCTAAGTTAAAGGCATTTATAAGAGATGTTAAAGATATATATATACATGTCTGACGCTTACCAAAGTATTCTATGAAACACTGGCGTCATAGAATGAAGCAAAACCTGTACACAGATACATTAAGTTGGATATATAGCATTGCCTTCAATTCTGGTTTAAACAGACTTTGTGTCCAACAGTGTAAGTGTATTACATATTCTTACC
>JAFMSR010000012.1:49599815-49635443 GCA_022818135.1 Saxidomus purpurata
GGTAACAGCGATAGTTTTAGTAAATATATACATCTGTTAATATGCCTTCGTTAATATATAGAAATAGCATTTGAGAGATTGCTTGCTTTAAAAGATAGTAAATAACGGTTTAGCAAATACAAATCTCATGTAAACAAAAACGCTGAATGTAAAGTACATGTATTTTATTTTTCATAACTATATACTTATGTCATTCCCTTCTGAATTAGGTACGAAAAACACATTGAATGCTAATTAAATATCAGTACCAGTGCGAATATGGGATTACTCTCTGTGCCCGGTTTCTGATACGTGCCACTTAGTTTATACTAATTTATTTTAGCTCGATTGTGAAGAAAGCTTGCAGCTTATCGAGTCACTTTCGAGTCCATTTCCTGGAAGAACCAGTACTGGTGCCATATGAGGAAGTACGGTCGTGACCCGAGTGGGGCTCGAACCCGCAACCTCCGGGAAAAGCGGCAGACACTTTAACATCTACATCACCGCTTCCCTCCACTCCACTCTTGAAACATTATAAATAAGTTGACCATCGAATTTAACAAATGTTTAACAGCTAGTATATTCTGTAACTCTTAATGCATTTCAGAAGAAGGTCGTGAGAAGGCTATACGAATGTATAGGATCCTAGCAGGTTTGCTCGGACTGCTAGGTATAGGCCTTCTAATTTGTGGGATACTAGGAGCCGTAAACCAGGACAAAGATGATTTTGGCATGCCATTCTTTCTTGGAGGTTTCATCGTCGGGATTCTGGTAACGCATGTTATATGATATATACAATATATATTCAAGTTCGGAAAGTAATAAATGTCCCTAGCAATACGTGTATCTTTCTGAAAAGGGCACCGATGTCCAATGTAATCTACTTATACAGTCTTCACTGCCACCCTGTCTTGCAAACTAAATTAAGCATATAACCTGTAAACTTGCGACAAACACGAAAGGGTCGACATTCATATGCTTCACTGTACAAATATCATTTCATGTTTCAGACGCTGGTAGCTGCTGCGGTTTGCACGTGCATTTTCCTGAAGGCACCTAATGCTGACAATGCCATCACGAAAAGAGAACTAGCTTGCGCGGTATGTTGAACCTTCAATTCTTCAAAAGTCATGGCAGTTAATAAAAAGTTAATGTTTAACGTCTGAAAATAAGTTTCAAAAATGCAAATTTATTTGTTTTAGAAATAAAAATAGATAGGTAGATAGAAGGATTTATTAGGTAGTGTGTACAAATAATAAATTATGGCATAAAACAATACATGAAATAAAAAAATGAATACATATGCATGTATTAGTTCAAACACAGACCTGTGGTCAACTTTATAATCTTAGATGGGTTTTCATGTGTACGCAAGACAAATGGCAACTGCGAAATCTTGATTCAGTTAAAGGATCCTGTGTCAAAATATTGTACAAAATATGCAATAGATATCACAGTTTAGACAACATGTCACTTCAGCCTTGTTTTTGATCTTGTGAGCTCAAATCCATAGGAATTATCAATGTCCTTGTCCAAATTGAGTATTTTAGGTGAACTTGAATGTTCTCGTGTTAAGTCTGTCAGCTATTGTGTCAAATCAATCTATGAAGCAATATTTTTTTAAATGATCTACAAATACAAAATGTATAAATCGAGCGCTGTGTGTGAGCGCACGAGCGCCTTCAGTCGTAATGTTGGTTAATGTAATAGATAAAATATTCAATATCGAATGGTCTAAAATAGCGCTGATTGTCTCTTTTTTGTGATGAAAGTTCATGTGTTCATTTAAGAAATAATCTATGGTTTGGGGTACTTTATCGATATTGAAGCATTCCCCGGAGGTGATGTGCCTGGAGGAATAATTCACGAGGGCGAAGAATTCACGAGGAATTCAATTTCGATAAAGCACTCCAAGCCATAGATTATTTCGATTCTTATAAGCCGATTTTTTGAAAACTATCGTAACTACTATGGATCTTTTTTTCAGCTCGGCGGTAATGTGTAAAATAGCATAAATAGTGGCTGTTGGAATACACTCCCCTATTCGGGCAGCTATTCAAGATATCATACATAACTGTATTATACATACTTATTTTAGTTTAATCATCTAATAAATAAAATATAAAAAATACCTGTCTGTGACATTATGCAGAAGACGTCAGATTCAGAACAAAGCAAATCAAAACATTGTATGACTGTTAATGCTGAATGTCTTGGTCTTTTTAAAGGAAAACGAGGTGAGGGTATTCTAAGGCGGACTTGACGCAATCAGAAATAATATTTATGTTCTTAAACACAAATTTTACATGCGACTGATGCATTTATACAGATATTATTTCTGTTTCTATATTTTATTTTCTACACGGTAGTAAATAAGGAAAGCCGGAAGGTGCTACTTCCGAAACTCTGCCTACTTTTCCGAGTGCATTAATCATATTAAAGCACTCGAATTGACTATACAAATATACCATAGGCATATTGGAATTCTTCTTAAATTTGTTGATGAAGCATTTATAATAAGCTTTTAGTCACTAAGTTTGCGGATAAGAGTACAACCAGTTTGTTTCAGGTAATTAATTTGTCTGCAACTGCTATCAATTAAGCAACACAACTGCTTTTCATAATTATAATTGCTCATGTATTTCAGATTCAAGGACAGTATATTCTGTCCATGTTTACTATAATGGGCTGCTTCATCGGATGTATAAGTGCTGGAGTTGGAGGTTTGTCGTCATCTAATAGCTTTGATGAAGACGATGATGAAAACGATGGCATGAAGAAAACGATGGCAATCGTTATTCTCGTAGGATGTATTTTAGCAATATTTGTGACCATTTTTTCAATAAGCATTGTCTGTACATATAGCTCGTACTTCGGCGTCGTAATACAGAGTGGTCGTCGTGCTCGGGTGGTGATTATGAATACCGGGGCAACAACAACAATGCCGACGACCGTTCACACAGCAACATTCCAAACGAACACACAAGCAAATAGTGAACAAATACGTCAGTTAGAATCACAGAATCGTCTGCTTCAACAGCAACTTGAACTTCAAAGACAGCTACAACAACAACAGCAGCAGCAGCAGACCCAATATTCAGGCGGATTTTATCCTCCGCCACCTCCCCCGACGTACGGATTCGGTGACAGTGCTTATCCGCCGACTGCACCTCCACCAAGTTATAATGACGTTAAGTAAAAGGACCAAAATTTAAGTTTGGACTGAACAAAAACGACATTCGGGGCTTCTATTACACATACCACCAAAGAGATACCTGATGTTATAATAAGGTGTTCCAATACCTGTACATTGTATATCATAATAACAGTAACCTTTATGGTTTCTTTAATTGCAAAAAAAGTAATACTAAAAGTGATAGAAGCTGAGATCTAAACGTTATTTGACTGTTGCTTTCAGTTTATACGGAAGGCTTTTACTTTGAAGTAATTCAGTCATGGAACTTTTTTATTCTATAATATGTACCCTGTTTTCAGAAGCGTTTTTGACAAAACATAGTAACTGTTTGCCCTAGTTGTTGGTATGCACACCTGCAAAATGTGGTAGTGACAGTCGCAAGAAAACAGACATACGTCACACCCCCATGAATCTCATGAGCCATTTTTCTATTTCATGTATATAACTCTAATTCAATAAATAATTTTATACTGCTCTATTTAACACTTTATGCGGTTTTTTTCTGTTTCTTCGTCGGAGTGCAAACTGTTTGCAAGAAGTGACAAACTGTAATAAATAATTTTCTGGTTCGCCTGTCTAAGCATTGTCAAGGACCTATTTAAACATGTATATGGTCCGTGTCCTGTTATCCAGTTGTTTTTAATAAGTCGGCAATATTGGGAGTACCTGCATGACATTAATAGAATAAGTGTAATGCCTAAAAGTACTTACAATGCAGCCTGTGGGAGTGAACACACCTGGGAAACAGAGAAATATGTTTGTTGTAGAGGTTTTGTTCTGGAAAACGTAATTGACGCAACAGAAGGAAAATGTGCTCTATGGAGGTGTCGTTCGGGAAGGTTGAACTGAACTTGTTTTTACATCTACTTTTTTACTCAGTAATATTTTGACATTTGTTTCCATATTCCAACTTATCAAGTTCTCTTACGCAATAGGACCATGACAAAAAAGTGAAAATTTAAGTAAATATACAATTGACCAACAAATCGTGAATAGCATAAATGATGTCATTTATACGTAGATGCTATAAAGCACAGCAGGCCCGAGTCTAAAATTCGGTTGGCAGGTTTTGGGTTTTGTGTGCAGCAAACTCATCTCCTTTGAAAATAATCTTGTGTTTTACAAGTTTATATGTATGATGAAAATGAAGGTTTTTAGTATTATTTGGAACTAAATCAATCAAAACATGTAGACTTATCTTATTATGGTAAAGTGGTTCCACATTGCTGGTTAATTGTTTGACTACCGAGCTGCGAATTTTCGCTTTTTCTTGGATTTATTTACGATTCGTTGAAAATATAGATATAAATATTATAAATATTTAGATGTTTTTAAACTATTTAAGAGGCTTTATGCATCAAAACAACGTCCGTGCAGTATTCGCGAATTTTTAAAACTAACATAAAATAGAACATATTAGTCTTGTTTCAAACTTAGTCTGTAGTATGTGTTTCAGTCGAGTATCTTATAAATTACAAAGTATGCCTCTTTTCTTGCTTTAAGTAATAGAGAACAAACTGACACAAGGGTATCGGATATCAGAAACCTGTATCTTTTTTATCATAGCCGTTAAATGAAACACAATTTTGGAAGGTACCTAATGTTCATGCAAATGTATAAAAATTGCACCACGTGACTTGCCATGATACATGTACATGTATATGACATAAAAGGCCGTATGACATATATTAGTGGTTTTTCAGTATTTTGGCCGCCGTCTTGGATTTCTAAATGCGTACCATGATGCGGCAAGTCCTCCCAAATATTTTTGACACTTCAGGCATTTATCTAAACATTGAACTGAAAATTAGCCAGTATGTTATTTTCGGTGCAGCCGTATTAGCTCGCTTCTGCCTGGCAGTTCGTAACCTTTCACCCACCAATGAAATGACGAGTAGAATGTATAACATTATTTGAAATGAGAAATTTACGCTGTAAGGCATCTTCTGATTGGATAATACAGGGTGCATAGAATTACCGAAAACAACCGAAAGAGACCTAATACAGGCTGCATAGAATTACCGAAAACAACCGAAAAAGACCGAATAAGACTGAAAAAGACTGAAAAAGGACCGAAAAACAGTTTATGCAGATCGAAAACAACATTTTTATTCAAAAGATAATGTATAATTTATGATAAAAGTTTAAAATAAATGCAGGAATTTGTAAATAGTCAATCACAACTAGCTATATATTATTATCTGTAGAAAAACAAGCTGTTTTCGGTCCGCAGTATTTTTTTTTCGGTCTTTTTGGTCATTTTACTTGATTTGTAATACGATAATTTCAAATTTCTTCATTTATCCACGGACCTATATAGAGATCTAGTGAGAATGAGAATACACAATAAAATACTCTTGCGTTTTCAGTTTTTCTTGAATGGGTTAATAATTTAAGCAGTATATAATTCATAACTATCAACATAATATGTTTTTACCTCCAAATTAATGTTAATTATAAGTGTAGAGTATTTATACTTTCTCGGCCACTGAATTACTGTCAATAATTCTAGTAGCATATTTATAAGAAAAACAAGGATTAAGTTTGTTTTCCTGGTTCACATGTCGCGATTATTGGAGACAGATTTGATAAGTGGCCGGTTAATTAGCTCAATCGGGAGAGCATGACCACAACTTTGCAAGGAAGTTACATAGGCTCGAATCCCGGTCAAGGTCCTGTTTTTCCCCTCACCTTGTAACATTTGGCGCCTTCCGATTGAATAAAATTAATTCTTATTATAAAAATCTAGCTAACAATCGCTTTCATAATTATACTAAAATTTGTGCCGACTATCTTTTTTAAGGGCACATGTAGTTCTTGTTTGCACACAGAAGGTGACCAGGAACTGGACTTACTCCTTGCTCCACAATTTGTAAACCCCTGAACAAAAGTAGCCACTGTTGGTCCAATATGAGCACATACGTAAATAAAACCTTTTTATTGTGAAAAAACTACACTTCTTATAGTATATATTTTGTCAAATTATGCCTAAGAATGCAGCTGTGGCGATACAGAGTCTCAAAATGTTCAGGGGGAGGGACATGCCTACAATGCCCTAGAAAACTGCCTACAAACTGAATTTGCCCACCTAATTTACTTTAACTCTTATTCGTGGTTAATGTTAATACTATATATTATAGGTCACTGAATGACTGAATGGATATTTATGACAGTAGTAGTACAGTTCATACAGTGCACGGCAGTAGTCTAGCCATGGAGTAATGTTGCAATGTTGTATTGTAGCACATTACAGACTGTTTCCACTAGTGTAAATTGTATGAAATGATTAGTTTAAAAGAGAGTATACTGAAATGGGGCTGGAGTTGTGTCGTGACACTGTTTTAAAACAATAAGGGTATTTGGAACCCACCGGCTTTTGTAGTTACATCGAAATCTCATTCAACTTTAAAAGCGCCTCCGTTACAGTCTTTTTGTCATTTATATAAATATAACAGCAATATTTCTACAACAATTCGTTTAGTTTTCTTGTCTTCCAAATAAATATGCGGTAACTATGAATTCGTAATATGGACCCTTGACTTGGTATACGGCTTCGTATAGCATGTTTAAATTGATATAAAGTCTTATAAACCCTCGACTAACGACTCAGATAACATCAATCCAAACAGGCTATACGAGGGCGTATGGTATGGTATATTAGGGTTTTATCGTTGGTACCGGTTTCCCATATGACCAACGCCCCCAGAAGAGTTTAGTTATTTTAGGTTTCGGGGGATAGTGCAAGATACAGAAAGCGTCCCAATTCCAGAGACACCCCTGGTTCTTTATCATGCCAGGTTTTCACCCATACATGGGACTTCGGTTTAAGTCTCATCCGAAAGACTGTTAGTAATTTTAGTTGGTCAGCCCTGGGAATCGAACCCACAACCCCGAGATTATAAGTCTCGTGCTCTACTTATTGAGCTATCCGGCGTATACCCCGTCAGGAAATTATAATACCGCAGATAAATTTGATAGATTCTGATTGGTCAAGATCCCCTGTATATGAATGAACCCATATACACCGTATACTCAATATATTCAATCCTAGAGGAAAATGAAAACACTGTCACTGACATTAATTAGTACTCATCAAATCAATGGAATACTTTCTGCAACTAACGGCTACTAGCAGGACATTCATGTACAAATTCAGCCTCTGGAATGACGAAATAAAATACCGCCAGATCAGAGGAAATCTGAAAACAAATGTCCTTTTCTATCCTGTTTATGTAATAATACTATTTCAATTATCTTTTGTACAATAAAGTGCAACTGCAATAAAACGTTGTTTATCCTTATTTTGCACCATGTGCATGAAATTCCTCTCAAGTGCTGTTGACAAAAATGCTTGTTTACAATGTACTTATAAATGGACAACCATGCGTGAGGGTGCGATTAAAAGCGTTCAGTTTGTTTAATATATGACAGGGCTGTTTGTATCAAATTAGCTTCCCCCTTTTTATTGAGATTTTGAATGCATCCCACCAGAACTCTGAGGTCAATATTGCCAACTGAGATGCCCTCTTCATGTAGGATATGTTCTACAGTCCCCTTAAGCTGTTCTCTGGCTCTGGCATAGCTAGAGCAGTGAAACAGGAAATGATCTGTTGTTTCTTCATCATTGCATGCTGGACACTTTGCATTGTCAGTACTGTTGATGTTGGCAATATTAGAGTTTAGTTTAGTGTGTCAACTGATTAGCTCACTAAATGCAGATATATCCCTTTCCCCAACGCATTGTCTTTTACCGGCCTCAACTATCGCTTCTTGGACCACTCAAGTGGTACCTTATATTCCATTTTTCTATCGCTTTTTTCTTCATTGCTCTTACTATTTCTTTCTGATCCATCCTTAAATTCTTATCAATACTGTTATCTTCCTGAATGCTGATAACCCCTTTACTTGCTTCTCAGTCTGCTAATTCGTTACCCCTCATGTTCTTATGTTCTGGTACCCAGTGGGGATTAATTTGGTTTTGTCTGTCATTAAGTCTGCTTAGGTGTTCTCTTATACTCATGATTGTGTCTATCTTTGAAGTTGGAATCCTTGACTTGAATGCAGAGATAATGGCAGACTGGCAATCTGTGTGGAGATGGATGTTCTTTTTAGCAACTGAAGGTGTATTTACCAAAAACTTATTCTACATCTATCAGATCCCCAGTGTAGGTGTTGCTATTTCTGCTGACACCTTGGTTAAGCAGTACTTGTTCATTAGTGTACCCATTTAGATATATGACTGTCCCACCTCTTGTTGGTCCTGGATTGCCGAGATATGTGAAGGCAAGCACATCATCATTTCCTAAACTGAGAAGCAACTGGGTAATATTTATTTACTGAACATACTTGTCATTTTGAAGTTCTTCAATGTTGTTATACTGTTTGATTCTGGAAAGACCCATGAACTCTTTCGAGTATGTGAATTCTTTTTCAACGTTATCAAGTTGAATTTGGCCCTTGAGTTCACTAAATTTCTTCTCAATCCTTTGTTGGAGCTGTTGGCCCATTGTAAAAAATCAGTTTTTAATGGGTAACTTTCATGCTCACTTTGAATTCCTACTAGCTCTTTTGTTTGCCTAAGTTTAAAGTACAAGTCTATTGTCAATGTGTTAATGAAAACATCCAGAGCCTGGTTACTGGTACTGCTAATGCAACCGGATGCTTTGGTCATGGCACTTCTTTGTACTTTGCTGAATCCCTTCACACATACGTCAGAATTTTAGTGACGATTCAGAAAAATAGCGGTTGGGCGGCGATTTCGACCAATATGTTGATGGAGATAGTAATAACAATAAATGATACTGTTATGGGTTTTTTTACAAATCAGTATCAACAACGATTGAATCGATTCCAACAAAATTTCATTCGTTTTCTTGTATTTGTTTTGAAAAAAGAATTCAATATGAAAAAAAAAAAAAAAAAAAAACCGCCATTTTTCTGACTTTTGAGTGACGACTCCTACGTCATTTATAGCATTAAAATAACCAATTATTCAGTCGAAAATCCCACAAAAGTGATATCAGTAGGCAGGTTTAACATTATTCTCGCATATGATATATAAAATACATTCAGCCGTTCTAGATATTCAGAATTATGCGCCTTGTTGCAAGATTTTTTTACCGAGTATAGTTAAACATGGTTTATATATATCGCAATTATTTGGGGGAAAATCAAGAAAAATATTATAACAAAGCTCATTCATTTATCTATGAGAAAATAAAATCTATATTGACTTGAACTAGTAATTTTAATTGAACTGCAATATTGTATATAAACATTATACAAGATACAAGATACAAGAATCTTTATTTTAAGTCGGTCATACATAAGTATACAACATTATCTGGAAGCTATTTACTGAATAAAATTGAAGATTGTCAGGTTTGTATCATTTGTTCGTATTTTAGTGTAGACTAGTTGTAAATTGTTGGCAGCATCGACGATCTTGTTTGTGTTTTAGTGTGTGTGTGCGTGATAGCGTGCGTGCGTGCGTTGGTGGTACGTATATGGGACGGAACCTCCAATTTTCGTACCTAAACGTAGTGGTACGGAACCTCCACGGTACGGAACTTCAAACATCCTTGAAGACTGGTTGAATTCACTTTAAAACTGAGGAGTCGTCTTTTGCTATTTATTTCGTGATATCACCACTGTCATGTATTGTTATGTCAATGTAATATGTAATAATGTTATAATCTTAACTGGCAATATAATAAGTACCTACACGTTTTGAAATCGCTCGGATACAACTAATGTAAGAGTGTCCCTGAAATTTAGCGGTAGTTCAACTATTCCGTACATGAATTTCAGTACGTGCTAAAAGGAGAATTTATCCATGCAATTGTTTACAGGTGGCGCTTTGAAAAACGAAACTTCGACGTACCGCCACCATTATTTGGTGCATTAATATTTGAATCGACGGAATCTGCCGTCACTAAATTATAAAAGATGGTAAGGGTGCTATCAAAGTGAAGTACTAATATTTGTTTATCATCATATACAAGTATTTTGTACCCTTTCTTACAGGTGCTAGATTTGCACGTTTACCGGCGTCCGTCTTTCTATTGTCCATATAATTTTCGCGGAAATTGTGTCTTTGTAAAACGAAGACTCGTATTTTACAATCACTAATGGAAAGTCACCCTCTATTGCCATGCCCCAACCCTATTTGCCGGCTTAATATTATCACGCCAGTACATCAAGGTTCATAGTACTTGTAGAGTTTGGTTGTCGTCCAAGCTGAGGTAAAGCTGTAACGAAGTTGGAACTTTACTAAATAATAAGTACAATGGAAAGAACTGGCAAGTGCATACAGATTACCATCACATTGTTTAATATGTAACAAACAATAGACCTGATGTCAAATGCCTAATTTGACGTTGAATGGTTATGTCCACCCATGATGCACTGTAATATAAGAGGTTGTGCTCATTCACCATGAACAGACGCACTGGGGCTATATTATGTTTCAGACATGCTGGAATATTCTGGTGAATGTCGGTATATCTAAATACCACTGCTGATAATGCGGATTCCTCCTGGCTGTTGGAAATGAATTTAGCAGCATATGCCAGCACGGTGAAGTGTATAGCCCCAGTGAATCGCGACGACCACTCTGCTGTCAAAAAGACATTGACAAACATTAAATAAATACAATGACAAATATTAAATTGTATTTATTGAAGTACATGCAAAATATCAAAATTTCTATTAATTACTTTGTAATTCTTATTCACAGTAATTATCTCTAAGTCTTCATATTTAGCACACATCGCCCCCACAGTATTTCTAATGCAAAACGCCCCAAGAGTATCTGCCTTATTTTTTATGTAATTATTTCAAAAAGTATTATTTTTTACCTGAAACTAAAGTGTTCCCACTCAGTATTTTTTTCAAGGGTATACTTACCCCCTGGACACAAAAAGAAGGGGTAAATCTCAATTTTTGGGGGTATGAAAATTATATGAAAGACAAGCGGCGACCGTTTAAAATTTTTACAACCCGCGGCAACCACTTGTTATGAAACCGTTTTTGGTACCTTTTCCGAATTTTAACACTACTCGTAGTTGTTTCAGTACTTGTGGATGGTAACTCTTCACTTTGTCGTTGGGCATCATTTATTTTATTCCCCGTGAGGCAAAACACAATGCTTTGTCTGCCACATTTTTGCAGATGAAGCCCGGATCATTAGATTGGTCACACTTTTAAAGTGCTAATATTAATTCCCAGAGCATTCAAATATGAAACCCGTCTACATTTCATGACGTCAAAGGTAAATCACCAGCAGTTATGCCAACCGATTGGCCGAGAAAGTAGAATTTCCATGATCTGTTTTTAGAACATACTGAGGGATTCCAGCTGCACCTATTCGTCCTCTGCATTTTCGTATGCGCACGATCTCGCACGTGAAAATTATTTGCGCGATATTTATTTTTTTTGCGTGATTTACGTAATAATTTACGAGAATGGGAACACTGTTAAAGTATTTTCTGTTTTTATTTTTCATGATACAAATTACAGTGTCTTGTGGCAATTCTAAATATTTCAGGTTGTTGGAAAGAGTTCCAAGATGCTGCAGCACATTAACTACCGGATGCGCTGTACACTGCAGGACGGTAGAACATTTGTTGGAACTTTTAAAGGTAAATGGTGTTGTAATAATACAGAGGTTGTCAAAAACAATTGAAGGTTATCTATCAGAGGTTGTTATTCTGACTTCTTTTATTAAACTCAAGATATGGGTCATGGTATATGATGGTGCAAGATTGAGTTATGTTTAAGTAACATTTGGTGAAGAAAATAGTGTATATGTAGAGATCAGGGCTGCGTTTTTGCTTTTACTTCAGAATGCCCTCTTTTGGAAGAGTTCACATACAAGTAGCCAGGTACGTGGGGGAAAAGATTGGTCACCAAAAACTAGCTCAGTATTTCAGCAAAGGGGAATAAAAACTTTAGGGGAAAACTGCATGATTTGAAAGAATTTTGTGAGTGGAAGCTGCCTGAAGACGGCACCTAAAGAAAGAAAAAAGATGGGTTTATCTGATGTAAATTTCTACAGGTGCCGAACTGTAATACTGGTACTTGAATAAGATTTTTGCTTTTCTTGCATGTGTGATCATTGTGAAGTATATACATTGTAATTGTATATACATTGTAATTTGTTTACCACAGCTTTTGACAAGCACATGAACCTCATCCTTGGCGACTGTGATGAATTTAGGAAAGTCAAACCAAAGACAGCAAAATCTGGAGAGAGAGAAGAAAAGAGAAGTTTGGGTCTGGTTTTGTTGCGAGGAGAACATCTGGTCTCTATGACTGTAGAAGGCCCACCGCCATCAGAAGTTAGTGTTTATTTTGCTTCCATGAGTGAACAAAAATATTCATGTTCCTGACAAGATTTTCTGAGATTAGGCCATCCTTAAAAAATTGTTTGTTTGCCCTAACGCGACCGACTGGTGAAAATCCTCCCGACTGACTTTTTTTTTTGGATCTGAAAGCCAAAAAAAAATTTTTCTGCCGTCGAGAAAAACCGCTCCGCTTTTTTGTCATTTTCCATCTTTCTGGTATTTCTTTTCTGTAGTTCTTTCGTAAGTAATACCAATCAGTTATCCTCGACTATGCTTGACAGAACGTGCAGGGGTGTGGAAATCCTTTATTTTTTCACTTTTCCGCGGACGAGTGAGATGTAAGAGGTCAAAATTCACCTGTCCAGATTACAACATTAAAACCAAATTATGTGAAACAAACAAGGACCAGGTTAAGATGTTTATTTTATATGCTAATCAGTACATGTCTAGAGGATTCTGCAAAGCTCGGACTTCCGAGTGAGCTTGGGAGTGCCTGAAGTGACTTGGAGTACGGAGAAATATTACGGCACTTCGCGGGAGTGTATTTGACACACTCCGAGTGGTTTTACACGTAACTTAACGGGTTTACGGGAAATAAAAATCAGATTTATTATATTCAGTAGAAATGTGTCCACACTGTTGTATGCATATTAATTCAAAAAGATTTGGCGACCGACGTACATTTTGTAAAGCGTGTTCAATATATTTTATCACCAAAAATAAAACTTACTCGTAACATTATTTATTCCAAACTATTATTTTTATAATCCAAAATTATCAGACTATTGTCTAGAGCTACTTTTACATGTCTTGAACTGTCAAATATCTCGGTCTTTTTGATGCCACGTGCTTCTCGAAGATCAAAGAAAACTCACATGTACAATATAGCGTCGGCGATTGTTTTTTGATCTCGTGACACCGCAGCTTTATCTTTTTATGATTGAGGAGGTTGCAGTTAAAATAATTTATTCGGCAAATGTTATTCATAAAAATAAATATTACTGGAAAACGTTGACTTTGACAGTTGCTGAAGCAATAAATGACAAAAACACGAACACGCTGGAACGCCGCGTTTTGTTTTATAAAGAACAGTTAGAACTTTTTTAATGTTAATTGATAAATATTTGTTTGCATTCACAAATTGACAAACATTACTCAGTCAGTGGTGTCACATAGCTTGGATTTGCAAACAGTTTTGCGTCACCCTTTACGACAGGCCACATTTTCCACACCTACCGCTGGTGACAAATGCTAAGGGACCAATTACAGCTTACTTTAAATGGAAATAAATATTGTAAGTCAACATAAAGGTGATAAATAGTTTAGATTCTGATAAAAAATAACTCAATTCTTTTTTGAAACAATAAAAACATAACGCCGTGATAGTATACAGTAGCGGCGATTCTCAACGAAAATACGCCTGATTCGAACTTTTGTAATTCAATGGATTTTGATTCAACAGGTCGCCTTTACAGGTGTATTAATGTTGGTTTTCATAAAACTGCAAACAAATCCGGCGGTTCCTGGCTGGATTACTTGGGACTGCCTTACATTATTCATTTTATTTTTCTCGAATTTTGACTTGTCCGCGGACAAGTTGGGCAGAAAAACCCGTGTCGGACTAGGAATTCCGCACCCCTGACGTGTGCGCTGAAGCTCACTCCGCAGGGAAATCGTACCAATAATCGTGTCAGAAATCTGACACGAACGCATTTCAGTATTTCATAAGAAATGAATGAAAAGAATAAAAAATTTTATTAATAAGACTATAATCTTTTAATTTGCCAAATTTGAACATCAAATTGTATCTATTTAGCGTAAAGCAAAACGAAAGTTTCGAGCAGGTCAGAATTTTCACATATTGGTAGCCATCTTGCCGATTTGACAATTATCACGTGGCCATTCCCACGAACCTTTGGAAAAGGATATCTGCGGGAAATCGCCGAAGATTCCGATTGCGGTCACGATCAGGGAAAGTTTATTTATTTACATGACCACGTGCGTTTTGGCGCGAACACTTTCAGGTTATGTACCGCGTCGAAAATAAAGTAATTTTGTTTTCAAATTAAACTAGAGCTATCACTAAATGTGATTAATACCCCCAAAAGGATTGCTTTATAAACTGAAGAAGTTCGTAGTAACAGAATACCTTGCAAACAAACTAAAAAGAGATATTGTTCTTAGCAGTTCCTCTCATTGTGCTTGACCATTGTATGAAGTTGTATTGAATTCCAACTTGTAGTTTTCGAAAAATGCTCCTTACAGGGAAAAGTAACAAAGGGCAATAACCCTGTAATTAGTCAAGATGGAGTTATGGTTACTGTGCACTGCACTCCCTCTCACTGTGCTTGACCATTGTATGAAGTTGTATTGAATTCCAACCAGACGTTTTCAAGTTATGCTCCGGACAAGGAAAAGTAACAAAGGGTAATAACTCTGTAATGAGTCAAGATGGAGTTATGGTTCCTGTGCACTGCACTTCCTCTAAATGTACTTGACCATTGTATGAGGTTGTATTGAATTCCAACTAGTAGTTTTCAAGTTATGCTTCGGACAAGGAAAAGTAACAAAGGGCAATAACTCAGTAAATACTCAAGATAGAGTTATAGTTCTTGTACACTGCACTTCCTCTGAGTGTGCTTGATCATTGTATGAAGTTGTATTGAATTCCAACTAGTAGTTTTCAAGTTTTGCTCCGGACAAGGAAAAGTAACAAAGGGCAATAACTCTGTAATTAGTCAAGATGGAGTTATATTTCTTGTGCACTGCACTTCCTCTCACTGTGCTTGACCATTGTATGAAGTTGTATTGAATTCCAACCAGTAGTTTTCAAGTTATGCTCCGGACAAGGAAAAGTAACAAAGGGCAATAACTCAGTAATTAGTCAAGATGGAGTTATAGTTCTTGTGCACTGCACTTCCTCTCAATGTGCTTGACCATTGTATGAAGTTGTATTGAATTCCAACCAGTAGTTTTCAAGTTATGCTCCGGACAAGGAAAAGTAACAAAGGGCAATAACTCTGTAATTAGTCAAGATGGAGTTATAGTTCTTGTGCACTGCACTTCCTCTCAATGTGCTTGACCATTGTATGAAGTTGTATTGAATTCCAACTAGTAGTTTTCAAGTTATGCTCCGGACAAGGAAAATGCAACAGACCGCCCGACCGACCGACCGACCGACCGACCAACCGACCGACCGACCAACCACCGGGTGACTCCTATATACCCCCCTAAACTTCGTTTTGGGGGTATAAAAACATAGTGGTAAATGCTGTTTTATATTTACACTCGTCCTTTATATCATCCAAACACTAATCAAAAGGAAATATCAAGCATTCTGAACTACATGAAAAATAAGTGCGATTGCGTCATACGAAAGTCCGTTGTAAATGTAAACAAAATGATTCGTTTGAAAAATCGATGTTTTTGTAGTCAACATTCAATTTGGTTGTAGAACATCGTAATTGGTTTGAAAATATGAATTAATGAATATATGACCTAAACATGACCATATTTCTCTACTCGACGTACATTAGATGAAAATTTGCTGCTCTGTTATTCTGGTAAGGTTTGTAGTAGTGCTGATCCAAAACTCTAAAGCTGCACCTGACGAAAAACAAAATATCAAAATAGCGGCATTTAGAGTTTTGGAAGCCAGAACTAAATGTTAAACCTGGCAATGTCAGATGAAAATTCCACTCAATTTGATATTATCTGAACATTTCGTAAGTTCTTGCATAATTAAATTAAATTTTTACAGTGGTACAAATTAATTTTCCTATGTTGAAGTTCAAATTTTATAGATTTTTTATGTGAACCTGTTCCTAACCTGGCCACAGGTCCAAATACAAGGCTCACTGGACACCGAGTTGTTTGACATTCTATAGCTTAATAACTTCTTCAAATTTACGGTTTGAATGATTTTACAACACTATTAAAGCACTTCTGGAATGAGCCTTGTTAAGCACTTTGGGAGCCTGGCTTATGGCTAAAATGATAATGTGCAAACCACCACCCATGTAGATATGTTACAAAGCAGGTTAAAGCATTCTACAGTGGGGTGCTAATAGCCAATAGGTACATACAACAGAAGAAATAGAGAAATATTAAGACAAGAAAGGTGCAAACTTAAGTGTACAATATGTCAGCTATTAATCTAAGATACAACATACATGTCAATGTATGTACCGAGTTAATACAACATCTATAAAACATCTGAAAATCAAAAAAAAAAAAAAAAAAAAAAAAAAAAGACCTACCTACCTACCCACTGAAAAAATTCTGGGTCGCGTTAGGGCAAACAAACAATTTTTTAAGGATGGCCTTAAGCTTGATGAGACATGGTCTATATTTGCTTTGTTGCTATTTTAAATATATGTGGAGTTATTTGTAGCAACACTTCCTTTAATGTGAGTCTAATAAAAGAAACCATTTATAAAATATTTAGAAATAAAATATTTTGATTTTAGGAAGGAATGTCAAGAGTTCCATTATCTGGAGCAGCTCCAGGGTCAGGTGCAGGACGTGCAGCTGGTCGTGGTGTACAGAGTGGCCCAGGTGGAGCAGCACCTGGTCTCCAGGGACCAGTCAGGGGAGTTGGTGGTCCTTCACCGCAAATGATGAATCCACAACAAGCAGGTAAATCAGTTCAGAAACAAACAACCTCTTCCTTTAAATTAAATATAAAGCGACACAGAAGTGTAGTGTAACCACACAATCAAAGCAGGTTTAGTTTGACACTTTTATCTTAAGACCAATGTTTACAAAGCCCTCTTCAGGTTCAATTTAAATAGTACATGTACATGTTGTAAGTCTCATTCCTATTAATTTAAGCGCATCTTCATAATTATGTACAAGGGGACCTTCCTAATATGTTGGAATGCCTGTCATTAAATGCTGCTGCAAAATATATCAGAAACTTGCTGTTTAGTCTGTTTGTAGAACTGTGTAGAAGCATATACTAGTCATTTCCCTGCTTTTATTTCTTCCTGTAGAAGAAATACTGGAGTAATAAGTTTGGTCTTGAAGGCCATGTAAGCTTACAGGTAAAGGAAATTGTAATATCCTCTCCCAACCACTGCCAAAAAAACTTCTGACTCTTCTACTGTAAGGACTTAACTGCATAAATTCTGTGTTATTTAGGAATCATTTACAGACCAGCAGGTGAAATTAAGTTTATTATTGTCCTTTAAACAAATGCAATCAGACAAAACAGATATACTGGTGAGGCAGTAAGTCAGTTTCCACTCCCTCACTATTGGAGCAAAATCTAAATTCACAGCTTAAAAGTATATAATTGTATTGGCTAGATTTTAGTAAGTTCTTTCATTGTTTGGATATAATGTTTTGGTTCTTGCCTGGTTCTGTCTGACTGTAGTTGTGTTGTTCAGTTATATATTCATTTTAAACACAGGAATGATCAATCTCTAGCAGGACTATTCTGTCTTTTTGAAAAAGTATTTAAAAATCAGAATAGAATAAGACTGATTTTACACTGATGATGCAGCTTTTGTTCTACCTGTCCTGCAATGTTGTTCTGACACTAGTAGATGTTATGATGATTTACATACATGATAATATAGAGAATGCATGGTGCATTTCCAGAAAGCTACAACCACATACATGGATATTTAAAACAGTAAACCAAACAATACACCCAACCATGAGACTTGGCAGTGGACACAGTATAGTTCAAATGTTAAATGCAAGATTCCAAAGCCTTTGTCAAATGCGTCAAAGTTTAGGACAGAATAAAACCAACTGTCAAATGTTCATTAATAAATTATAGATATCTAATAAAGCTGAAAAATCAGCCAAATCTTTCAAGTGCACACCTTCAATTTGTTGAATATTCTGTTTCTGTGCATTTTAGAAATTTTTCTTTCATGTTCTCAATCTGTTTTACATGTTCTTGGAACTGTTCTGTTCATTAAATCTTGTGATGGGACACTGTTCTGCATTCTGATGGTTGATAAGTCCCAGATTATATAGAACACTGTAAGCAAGAAGCAATATTTAGCATTTTAAAATGTACAATAAATTCATTAAGATAATAAAATGATTAAAAATAGATAAAGTGAGGGTTTCAGAATTATATGGCATTTAGGCTATCCTGGATACTATGATCTGAGATAGCTTACATTTTGACTCTGATACTGTCTTAACTACAAAATGTTGATATATCTCTGTTTAAAAGTGACAGCTTGTTATCAACATCTGTTCAAATTAAAACTAGGTTAACCCTAAATATGCTAGTGGCGAAATACTCGGCCTTTAGCAACCAGATCAGATCATGATTAGCTTGTACATGGATGCAATCTGATTAGAATCTCCACTGTTTGCTGTTCAGTCAGGAAGTGTTTGGTGAGCACCCCATTGAACATTTTAGTGCTAAAATTGAAAGATAGAATAGTTCATTTTAGAAATTCAGCAGGATATTTTGATAACCCATCAAGATTTACAATACATTACAATTGGGTACTTTGTATTTCACAATCAGGCAGATGCCTATTTTTAGCTCACCTAGGCATGAAGTGCTCAATTGTGAGCTAATGTGATCGCCTATCATCTGCTGTGTGTTAACACTTGCCTTGTTAACACTCTAGAGGTCGCATTTCACATCAAGTCTTCATGAAATTTGGTCAGAATGTTTATTTCAATGATTTTTAGCTCACCTGGCTATGCCAGGGTGAGCTTTTCTGATCAATGATTGTCCGTCGTCCGTCAACATTTTGATTCAAATGACATCTCCTCTGAAACCTCTAGGCCAATGTTGATAAAACTATGCAGGAATGTTCCTTGCATGAAGCTTTACCAAAATTGTTCAAAGAATTCCATTCCATGCAGAACTCTGGTTGCTATGGCAACAAATAGGAAAAACTTTAAAAATCTTCTTCTCTGAAACCACAAGGCCTAGAGCTTAGATATTTGGCATGTAGCATTGTCTAGTGGACTTCTACCAAGATTGTTCAAATTATGACCCCTGGGTCAAAATTGACCCTGCGCGGGTGGGCACTTAGTTTTTGCATAAGAATATATAGGAAAAACTTTAAAAATCTTCTCTGAAACCACAAGGCCTAGAGCTAAGATATTTGGCATGTAGCATTTTCTAGTGGACCTACCAAGATTCTTCAAATTATGACCCCCGGGTCAAAATTGACCCCGCACGGGGGGGTCACTTAGTTTTGCATAGGAATATATAGTAAAAACTTTAAAAATCTTCTTCTCTGAAACCACAAGGCCTAGAGCTTAGATATTTGGCATGTAGCATTGGCTAGTAGACCTACCAAGATTGTTCAAATTATGACCCCCAGGTCAAAATTGACCCCGCACGGGGGGTCACTTAGTTTTGCATAGGAATATATAGGAAAAACTTTTAAAATCTTCTTCTCTGAAACCACAAGGCCTAGAGCTTAGATATTTGGCATGTAGCATTGGCTGGTGGACCTTTACCAAGATTGTTCAAATAATGACCCTCGCATCAAAATTGACCCCGCACAGGGGGTCACTTAATTTTACATAGGCTTATATAGTAAAAACTTCAAAAATCTTCTTCTTTGAAACCACAAGGCCTAGAGCTTAGATATTTGGCATGTAACATTGGCTAGTGGACCTCTACCAAGATTGTTCAAATTATGACCCCCGGGTCAAAATTGACCCCGCACTGGGGGTCACTTAGTTTTACATAGGCTTATATAGGGAAAACTTCAAAAAATCTTCTCTGAAACCACAAGGCCTAGAGCTTAGATATTTAGCATGTAGCATTGCCTAGTAGACCTCTTCAAAGTTTGTTCAAGTTATGCCCCTGGGGTCAAAATTGACTGTGCCCGGGGGGGGGGATCATTTGTTTTACAAAGGCGTATATAGGAAAACTTATTTGGTATATAACATTATCTAGTGATCTTCCACCAGGCAAGTGGACTTGTACACTGTTAATATTCCAGGAGTCACAGTGAATCATGTAAATTGGTCATTCTCATATCAACGTCAAACAGAATGTTTTTGCTAATGATAAATAGTTAAAGGTTTATTGGGTCATAAGGTCAGGTGAGCAATACCCTTTGCACAGCTGGCATATTTTGTTACACACTCGACAGACACGCATGTGTTTTTGTAAACACTGTACATCACGTTATGCTACTTTCGGTTTACTATGCGTGTTGTATATGTCAGCAAATAGATTGAGCTGTATCATGAAAGTAAAATTTCCATTGGTCCACCTACGGAGGTCACGCGCAGGGGTCACCCTGTCTGCTAACCTGCGCATGGACTTCTTTTCTTTTTATACCCCCGAAACGAAGTTTAGGGGGGTATATAGGAGTCACCTGGTGGTTGGTCGGTCGGGCGGTCTGTTGCATTTTCATTGTCCGGAGCATAACTTGAAAACTACTAGTTGGAATTCAATACAACTTCATACAATGCTCAAGCACATTGAGAGGAAGTGCAGTGCCCAAGAACTATAACTCCATCTTGACTAATTACAGAGTTATTGCCCTTTGTTACTTTTCCTTGTCCGGAGCATAACTTGAAAACTACTGGTTGGAATTCAATACAACTTCATACAATGGTCAAGCACATTGAGAGGAAGTGCAGTGCACAAGAACCATAACTCCATCTTGACTAATTACAGAGTTATTGCCCTTTGTTACTTTTCCTTGTCTGGAGCATAACTTGAAAACTACCACTTGGAATTCAAAACAATTTCATACAATGATCAAGCAGAATCAGAGGAAGTGCAGTGCACAAGAACCATAACTCTATCTTGAGTATTTACAGAGTTATTGCCCTTTGTTACTTTTCCTTGTCCGGAGCATAACTTGGAAACTACCACTTGGAATTCAATAGAACTTCATTCAATTGTCAAGTACATTGAGAGGAAGTGCAGTGCATAGGAACCATAACTCTATCTTGATTCATTACAGAGTTATTGCCCTTTGTTACTTTTCCTTGTCCAGAGCATAATTCGAAAACTACCAGTTGGAATTCAATACAATTTCATACAATGGTCAAGCACAATAAGAGTAAGTGCAGTGCACAGGAACCATAACTCCATTTTGACTAATTACAGAGTTATTGCCCTTGGTTACTTTTCCTTGTCCGGAGCATTTTTCGAAAACTACCACTTGGAATTCAATACTACTTCATACAATGGTCAAGCACAATGAGAGGAAGTGCAGTGCAAAAGAACAATAACTCTATCTTGACTCATTTCAGAGTTATTGCCCTTTGTTACTTTTCCTTGTCCGGAGCATAATTCAAAAACTATTGGTTGGAATTCATACAATGGTCAAACACATTGAGAGGAAGTCTAGTGTACAAGAACCATAACTCTATCTTGACAAATTACAGAGTTATTGCCAAGAACAATATCTCTTTTTAGTTTGTTTGCAAGGTAGTCTGTTACTACAAACTTCCTCAGTTTATAAAGCAGTCTTTCGGGGGTATTAATCACATTTAGTGATAGCTCTAGTTTTTTTTGCTAATGAGAGGTCGATTTTAAGTGTTCTCATAAGATGTCAATATGCCTAGGTTTGAGTACAACATGTCTGCTTTATGTCTATGAAAAAATATTTGCACGCGCTCAAAACACTGCCACAGGGGCCTGTACGCGAACGTTGGTAAAATGAAAATCTTCAAACCTGGTAAAATTGTGTCCAAGGTCATTTCCAAGGTTGTCTTAAAGTGTCAGCATTTGCCTCAGACGTCCCAGTTTTCAACTTTCAGGAGCTGTCGGCATAGCCTTTAAATTCATACAGACAAAACGTGTTCAATACGGTAACTGTCACTTCTATGGAAGGCCAAACCTGTCTTAACCCGCGTATACGGTTTATTACGTTATGGCAGTTCAAAGGATATATGGCCATCTTGGCCCTCTTGTTAAATGTTTTGACCTTAATTTTTTGGCAAGTCCTGTTCATACAATACATGTTAGATATAAATAGCATCCAACTGTATTTGGCATGTGTTTATTGTTTGTTTGTACTACAGGTATGATGAGAGGAGGTATGATGGGTCAGGCAGGTAGAGGAGGACCACCACCAGGTATGAGAGGGCCACCACCAGGCATGATGAGAGGACAAGGTATAACTTTATACAGATAACAGTTGTGATTGTAGAAAACAAATCGTAAATATATCTGAAAAAGTCCAGAACACAAGCTACTTAGTTCAAATTAAAACTTGCAAAGATTTAATCATGTTAAATATGTTTCAGTGCAGATTTTAAGATTTTTTTACTGGTTTCTGTTTTTCTTTTGTCAATATCTTTGTTATTTTTCTAAAGGTGACCATAAGACAGATACATTTAAAGGATGATAGATCATTCTAGGTCCAAAAAGTGCACAATCAGCATCATCTTCCCAAGTAAGATCTGATGACGGCGTGTTGAATAACTTGAATAACTGGATTTCCAATATGGCCATTTATATCTCAGGAAATCGGAGAACTTGTGGCTAATCATTCAGTTACAATTTGTTGTTTCCTTGGCGAGAGTCTACCTAGTTCACACTACAAAATAAAATTGACAGTGTCGTCCTCATGATGATTTCATTGATGTTTCTAATCCATCACGTGTACAAACTGCAGCAGCGCAGCCATGATAACGGTGTAGAAACAATGAAGGGGTGATGCACACTTTGGGATCCCATCTAAACATAGCTTAATTTTTCGGGATACCATCTAAATATAGCTTTTCTTTCAGGAAATAATATATACTTTAGTTTTGCTTTCAAAAACTTGAAAGCATAGCTCTGATTGGCTGGTGGAAAGGTCGCTTGAATGTGACCTTCTGTCGGCCGTCTTCAGATCCTCATAGCGTATCGTTTATGAGGAGATGGTTTTAATAAGATTGAGTCATTTTGAGACATTTGTAGTTGCAAAACTGTTCATAATTATGTGACTTTGTATGTTTCAGGACCAAGATTCTGAGCTGTATACGGAGAGATATTGTAAACAGTGTTCCATGTAATAAGTGACATGTAAAACTATAGAACAAAAGGCAGCTTTGACAGTTATACCCTTGAAGATCATCAAAGATGGTTTAATATTAAAAATGAGAGGTGATGCATGGCTGCAGTTAAAGGAATGGTTGGGCAGGATTTGCTAACTTGTTTATAGTAAAGCTAATAATGTCAGAAAATTTACATAACAGTTTATCTTGATGCTAAAGATTTATCTTCATAATGTTTTGACAGCGTGCAGAATATTGAGACATTTGCTTTATAATGTAATAAAAGAACCCGCGAAGGATATAATAGTAATGAAATGGTGAAATTAGAACACTATCCCTTGAACCAGGACTTAAAATTTCTTTTTGGTAATTGTTTATTTTGTGTATTGCTACTTGGGATATTTTTCTTTTGTTAGAGTTTGTCTGTGGGGGATTTAGAAGCACAGTGTTTTCCAAAAGTAGTAAAAGGCAAGACTTGGTGAGTCAAAACTACTTTTGGAAAAAGAGCAGAGGGATTATTCTTCTGTAACATTTTTCATTTCATTTTATTCATTGTTTTAACATTTGTATCGTAAAATCATGTCATTAAAAGTTGATTTTATATCTCATAAATCTAGTTTATTGTTCTACCGTCAACATAAAATACTCTGTATTGTCCTGTACTATATTTATGATGAAGTATGTGCAGTGATACAATGTTTGTACACATGTACATTATCTGGTACTATTTACATACATGTAGTTTGTTTTCCAGCATGCTGAACTACTGCTGTTTAATAGAAAACAATCTCCCGTTGTGCACTAAAATTCAATGAGCTAGGACTAAGTTGTGTGGAGTCGCTCGGGATACCTATGGTTTAACACCTAACACTTCTAGTACATAACAGATGGCATATAATGCATGGTTATGTTTGAACAGTTCTACTACTATGTTTAGGGGTGCAACAATACGGTCAAACCCATATTGCAATACGTATGGTGATAAACGATCCTAAAACTGCCTGTTAAAGCTAACTCAACTTGTGGGCAAGTTATATAATGTTTGTGACCAAAGAGTGGCAAAGCTGGTCAAACATGATCTTTTGAGGCCACCAAAGGTGAGCATATTAAAATTGCACCGTCTGTCCTGGCTAACTGTCCTGCATTGATGACTTAAAATACACATGTTTAGGACGATGTGTCGTATGCAACACCTACGTCTCTACCTCAAAGGTCAAGGTCACACTTGAAGTATGGAATCCTGTCGGTGTACTAGTATATATGCACACAATGTTCAGCACATCGATACTTGTCGCATATAACACCTACGATCCTTACTCAAAGGTCATGCAATCCTGTATGCATATGGTAACTCTTTCATGCTTGGAATTATTTTAAAATCACATGGCACGGTAACTTGTCGAGCACATGGAGATGACATGTCATATGGAAGTCCCTTGCCTTGGAGGTCAGACAGTTTACAGTCTTGTTAGGTGTATATATATAAAAAAACATATTCAATTATCGCAGTTAGTGAATAGACTGCTACACTCCGTTGTGCAAGTTTGACTTGGATCTATGAATAGGCTGTGTTCCATTCAGTTGTGCAGGTTTGACTTGGGTCTGTGAATAGACTGCTCCCCTCCGTTGTGCAAGTTTGACTTGGGTCTGTGGATAGACTGTGCTCCCCTCCGTTGTGCAAGTTTGACTTGGGACTGTGAATGGACTGTGCTCCCCTCCGTTGTGCAAGTTTGACTTGGGTCTGTGAATAGACTGTGCTCCCCTCCGTTGTGCAAGTTTGACTTGGGTCTGTGAATAGACTGTGCACCCCTCCGTTGTGCAAATTTGACTTGGGTCTGTGAATAGACTGTGCTCCCCTCCGTTGTGCAAGTTTGACTTGGGTCTGTGAATAGACTGTGCTGCCCTCCGTTGTGCAAGTTTGACTTAGGTCTGTGAATAGACTGTGCTCCCCTCCGTTGTGCAAGTTTGACTTAGGTCTGTGAATAGACTGTGCACCCCTCCGTTGTGCAAGTTTGACTTAGGTCTGTGAATAGACGGTGCTCCCCTACGTTGTGCAAGTTTGACTTAGGTCTGTGAATAGACTGTGCACCCCTCCGTTGTGCAAGTTTGACTTAGGTCTGTGAATAGACGGTGCTCCCCTACGTTGTGCAAGTTTGACTTAGGTCTGTGAATAGACAGTGCACCCTTCCATTGTTCAGATTTGACTTACGTCTATGCTCCCTGAAGGGTGGAAGCATAACTCAAAATGATTGAGTTGATACTTTTGACAGACAGGAGATGTGAGGGAGTGCAGTAACATAACTTTTTGAATGATAACTCTTTATTTTTTACAAAAAGCTTGTCTGGAGCATAACTCTTTAAGTACTTAAAGGATTCAGTTGATACTTAACACATTGATAGGGGACATTTAGAGGAAGTGCAGTGACCAAGAACATTAACTCTAACTTACCCACTTCAAATTATCTCCCTTTATGAAATATGCTTGTCTGGAGCATAACTCGAAAACTATGGAAAGGATTAGTTTATACAAATTAAGTTTAGTTAGGTTATAAATAAAGCTCCATAGCTTAATGAATCGTTCTTGAACACTGATTCCAGATGTGCTTGCGAGAGAGGTAGCGAGTTTTTCAATGTCCATCAGTTTACAGCTGCGGAGAATGGGGCACACGTGGCATCAGTGTGCCCTGTGTCCTTATAAACTGAAATAATGCTTGCCCGAAACATAATTCCAAAACCATGTATAAATAGACTTACTTGATGTTAGACTGATTGATAGAAGTGCAGTATCTAATAACCTTAACCCAACATTGTTTCCCTTTGAATGATATCCATCATGTGATATTTATGGTTTTTTTTTCACTTCCTTCAGACAAACATATATTATTTATTACCTATCACCTATCAATATTATTACCTTTGTTGCATAAAATACAACAAACAACTGTATAGGTGTGGTCGCTACAGGCATTCATTTATTTCTCAAGGTTACACAAAACACAATCACACTATAGTTGGTTTCTGAAATAGATATCAACCACTAACAGTAGCGGATTCCATCTCTTAACACTTAGAAAAGAGAGTAACAATTATCGTAAAATCCAAGAAACCACCTTCTTTCATTCACATGATTATAAAGAATGGAGTATACATCAACTCTCTCTCCGTTTTGATTCACTTCCAAGAACGACAAAAAGCGTTTTATCTGAAATAGATAGACAAACTGATAACACATTACAAAACAAGAAATATAGCATATAAATGTATGTACAAATAATAGAAATACGTAATTATAGACGATTTCAATATAATTGGTTGTGTCTATATTTTTATAAATAGATAACCATTAGACACTGCAAGTATAGATTCATACTTTTTTAGTTTCAATATAAAATCACATATGTGATTTTTTGTTACTGAAGCTGAAACAAAACGCACACAAATTACAACATGGGGAGGCAGAGTGGAGATTCGTTTCAATGCCTGCACATGAGCTCGAAGTGAAGAAAATTTTGATTTGATTTGATTTGATGAGAATTTTATCAAGGTCCGTCCCAAAGAGCATGTATGTTAGCTTAAGATCGGGATGAGACCCCGGCATGTCTCCCGTCATGCCTAAACGACAAAATTTTGAGCCAAAAAATAGGAGAAATTTACCAGACTGCAATTTCCAGTCAGTATCAGCTAGCTTTCCTGGTGAGATATCCGAGAACAGTCGACAGCAAGCACTCTGGTAGTAGTGATTAACTCAGGCCTCGACCACGGCCGCATCACATACAATGCCTACTGGTATCTCTCTGCTAAACCGTACGAACGCCCCACTACGGGTGCTTAAGGCACCGGGTGCCATTTCGTACGTTTCAGCACAGTGCCGAAATCGGGTCGGTGAACCCTCATTCGGCACTGCTGAGAGACAGTCAGTACTCAGTCTGAACCAGTGGTCACAGCCAAAACTAGTCGTCTGTGCCCATCAGCCCAGCGCTGAAGCTCATCCTCAAGAGGCCCCATCTCACAGCAGGTTCTCTGGCAGAAGTTCGCTGTCTAACAGTGACCGTAACGAGTATCTCAGGAGACGAAGCATGCATGTCTCCCACATGCTGAGAACCCCTCACGATCACTGCCGAGAGACTGGGGTGAATTCCGGTCAAGGTTCACCCAGGCGGCCAAGACACACAACTAGGCGTGTCTTAGCTCCACCAGTGTGAGTGGGCCTACTTTCAAAAATAGGTCAGTAGGTCACCACTCACTCCAGAGTTCACTTTCATGGGCGGGCCTACTAACAAGCTCAAGCTCAATCTTGTCAGCAAGCACACCACCCATTCCAGGTTTCCCGCTACATGATGCGATCTCAAGTATCCGAGCTGCCCCACACATGATGCGACTCTGTAGCCTAATCAATGAGAATAGGGGTATCAGCCCCTGCCATCAGGCTTCCCAGAGCACAAGCTGTCAGTCGCTCAATCGTCCTTCTCCCCAATTCCACTGGCTAAAGAGAACTTTAGAGTCCCAAAAGTAGGTCACCCACGCGGTCAATTCCGACCTAGATGTGAGTGACCCTGTCCGAACGTGGCAAGAAAGGTTGCCTCCCCCAGCACAAACACTGTAAGGAGGTCTTCTGTTGTCGTGCAAATCCGCCTGTTGCCATCCCGCTGTTGGAGTGGTGGTCCCCTGTCACCCGGCATACGTCACCGGCACACAGGGTTCTTGTAGTGCAGAGGTGGACATCTCATCTCGGAGGTCTTCTTCTGTGGTGTGCGTTCAAACAACAAACGGCTCTTGTTAGAGTCACCCCCTCGTCGTTAGCTGAGGCCCCGACAGTTACTAGGTCGCTGTACCGAAGTACAAATGGACAAAGGCCTGTTGTTGTGTTTGACCCAGTTTCCGTCGAGACCCCACGCCTGCTCCGCGACGTGCACGCCACGAGGGGCAGAGAGCAGAAGTGAAGAAAATCAATTGCACGCGGTTTATATATGAACCGCTAAACCAGAATATTACCAAATATGGTAATATCTCGTGCATAATTTCAAAACCGCTTATAACATAGGCCAATAATAAATAAATGTATCTTGACCTATGACTACTGAATTACAATTACATCTATGCCCGAATGGATGTTGTTATCTTATGGCGCTGATCGTCTGTCTAGCAATTTCTGTCCAGACCCTGGCTACTACATTGATAATGCAAGTTCAGTCAAACTTTATCGAAACTATCAATATAGACTGAACCATTATATAGAGTTGATGCCCCTTGAGAATCAGTTGAATTGATTCAGAAGCACAATTGTTATGGTCCTTTGAAAATTGATGGTAAGATATAGTGCCATTTCCTCCGTATTTAAGATATAGTGCCATTTCCTCCGTATTTAAGAGCCATTTTCATGGCAGATTGTCTTTTGTTTGATGTTCAGTCGTTAAAAGGACCCACTGCATGTGATTTTAGTCCATATTACAGTTTCTGTGACCAAGTCTGAAATGTCAGCTAAAACGAAACTGACTTGGGGTATTCTTACGCTTCTAAATAACTTCAAAGCTTGCGGATGAAAATAAGTAGGGGAAAGTGAAATTTTGGGCCGTGGGTTCCGGGCTATTGTGTGCTGTTCATCCAAAAACCAGGCTTCGGGGAGCATCCATCGGTGTTATCGATGCTCTTGTGCCAAGATCATGACATATTGTGTATTGAAGTTAACAGCATTTAGATGAGGTGCATTTCTTCAAACATGGTTTGAGTGTCCCATCAACATGAAAGATGGATTCCACCGCAGTTGCTGTTGCATGTCCAACTAGATGCATATCTAAAAGTATTTACTTAATCTGCATGTTTTGTATATGAGGTTTTGTCGTGATTGCATCAAGTAAAAGCAGCTTCATGGCCTTTGACTAAGATTTGTATATTCATCTTTTCAAAGTTTAAAGTACATTGTTACTTATTTGTATATGACCGAAATTCATTAGACAGTACTGACATTTGCTTGAAATATTGCACGCATTATGTATGCAATGGTGATTGCAATAAATTAAAAAAAAAACCTTTTTGTTCATAGCTCTTTACCATAGACGTCTTGGTACATTGGTTTATTAAAAACAAAAAAGGGGTTCAACGAGGGGGTGGGGTATCAAAGGTATGTTCCCCCCACCTGTTTTGAATGTATACTGATAAAAACTGCACTCACGGGATACATATGTCCCTTTCGGAACAGTTTCCATCAATATTTCTTACTTAAAACGTGTGATGTAGGCCTATATTATATGACGAATGTTTATGGTAAGTTCTAACAAAACCAAAATAAACATCTATTTTTGCATTTTGCGGACAGTATAAGACAGCTATCGTCTGGTAAATAAATTTGCTCGTGAAAATATCAGTCATTAAAATTAAAGGTTTATGGGTAAAAATATGAAATATGAATACGTGTTTGTACAGGTAAAGGGAGTTAATAACCAGCCATACAAAAAGGTTGTTATTAATGCCCCTTGTTCAAAACGTTATCGCGTGGCCACGCGATAATAAGAAAAGAAAAAACGAAAAACAAAAGTTATATCGCGTTTTGTTTTTCTTTTTTTTCTTTTTTTATTATCGCGTGGCCACGCGTTAACTTTTGTTTTTCGTTTTTTCTGTATTTATTATCGCGTGGCCACGCGATAACGTTTTGTTTTTCGTTTTTTTCTTTTTTTATTATCAGGGGCCACGCGATAACGTTTAGTTTTTCGTTTTTTTCTTTTTTTATTATCGCGTGGCCACGAGATAATATAAAAAAAAATCCCACATGTCACCTATGTGCTTCCGTAAAGAACCCATATGGTTATATAAGGATCATTTTCGTCCCTGAGCTGGTTATCTATAGCATCCAGAATGGATCAACTTAATTACTCTTTGTCATGCTTTTAAAATTCACTATTGACTTGCTCCGCCTTATACGAGTGAAAATTTTAATGTATGATTATCCTACCAGATATTAGTTTCAGCTTGTTCCGAATCAAAACAATGTGTTAGTAATACAAGACGTCATAAATACAACAAAGTTACCAACATTTTAAAGTAAAGTTTAAGAAACACTTTAATACATGTATACATACTGTGATATTGATTTAAGAAGTCTGTCACTTGTCTTAGTGTCTCTTTTAATGTTGTTCTTTGATATCTCATTCATTTTATGTAAAGTTTTAGTGTCTTCCTAAGTTATAGTGCAATCTTATACAAGGAAATAAGTTTTTTTTCTAAATACCTTTTTTGTGCTATACTTTGTATACATTATAAATGTATTTACAGCGAAAGTCTGTTATATTTAACAATCTAGATCTACACCCTTCCACCAGCATATGTATCGCCCATTTCCCTCTCGTAAATACAAAGAAGTTTGGTGGACTGAGGCAAGTGTGGCATTAGTGTCTTTGCCTAAGGACATCCCTCGTGCTCGGGCTGGGATTCGAACCCGAGATCACCCGTTCCGGAGGAGAACGCCCAAACCTCTGAGTTTCCGAGGCCAGATCGATCGAGCATGTGCGGATTTTAAAGAATTTAATAGTCTGTTACCAATTTTAACTTTTACCAGGGCTTAACAAATGGCTGTGACACTTTTATGTGAACGGAAACGGTAGTGTTCAGTTTACTAAATGAGAGAACGCTGCATGTTAAAACAGATTGCGGTGGCACGTTTGTGCCGACATCACGACAGTACGACGGACACTTTTGGCGTGTTGTTGTTCTGGCGACTCCGCCAAGATATGAAGTAAAATAGAATCATTAGCTCTACTGGGTTAAGCCCATTCATGAGACGCTGTGTGCTACAGGCCTTGACAACCACTCTTTAGGTCACATTTTCTAATGGATGTTCACAAAACTTGTTCAGAAGGTTGCTGATTTGTTTGCTACAGGCGATTATTGTAAAACCTTAAAATATAAACACATTTAAATTGAGCCACGCTGTGGGAAACCCAATAATCCAAGAGCGGGTTCAGATATGTGTGAACACGAGGCAGGTTTTGAACAGTTCCGATTTTTCAAGTATACCTTACATTATTGTCGGTAAAAAAAATTGATCGTAATATCAAGCATGATCTTTTATGTCTCCGACGTATAGGAAGGCACATGCTCTTCTTTGGTGTGTTTTTTTTTTTGGTGAAAAAAAAATTACCGATTTTTTTTTTTTTTTTTTTCTTTTTGGATCCGTTTCTTCATTTTTCATAGCTCTTTTTCACAAGAAACGAAACAGAAACAGGGCAAATTAGCATGTATAAATTATAGTATGTCTACAACCTTGTCTTCATTAGGTTTGTTCATACTACTGTGTTTAATGATATTCTTAAGAAAACAATTTCCCGTGCCAAAAAAATAAATAAAAATAGATAAACGGCGTCGAGACGAGGTACATTTTACTAAATTTAGTAATGTATAAACATCGTTTCTGGGAAAGTTATCAATGGAGGCGGTTGATTATATGCAGTCTATATGTTTGTATGTATTTTAGAGTTTTATCGTTGACACCGGATATCGTTCCGTTCCAGAGACATCCCCTGCTTCTTAACATGCCCGGCGTACAGCATCGATAAATATATCGGGCCTCGGTTATAGGTCGCATTCGAAAGACCATTAGCTATATTAGTGGAGGAGCTGGGGATGGAACCTGCGATCCCCGGATAACAAGTCCAGCGCGTTAACCACTATATCACTGATCCGCTCCTCTATCTTTAGATCTGAAGCTAAACAATTTATCAATGCTCAAGAGGGGCGTATACAAATTTCATTCACCGCGCTTCCATTCGTTACATTTGTTTGGTGCAAAAAGTAGGTCAAAACCCAGCTTATACAACTTACGCCAAACACTCTACGAAAGGAAAAAAATATTAAAGAGAATATTGTATTTTTTACAACTGATTTTGTGGTACAAACTCATGGCAAAGAATTTAAAGTGTGGGTTTCCCAACTAGAAAAACATCAAGGCATTAACCCATGTTAAGTCTACGAGGAGGTTTAAACGTTGAATAAAAATGTGTCTGCCTGCCTGCCTGCCTGCCTGCCTGCCTGCCTTTCTTTCTTTCTTTCTTTCTTTCTTTAAATTTCTTTCAACACTTTCACACCTCCCTTTCGAGTATTATGGACTCGAGGTCTTGCCATAGGTATAAGTGACAGGAAACAATTAAAATACTACAGGGAAAGTTCCCTATAGAAAGTGTTAGAGTGAAAATAAAAGCAATTTGTTAACTTGTGTAAAATACGACTTTTCTACCTATTCCAGTGTCGTGACAAATACAGTATAGTAGAATAGAGAGAACGATAAAAGTGGTAAATACATCCTGAATGATCTAGTAGTTTAATTCTCAAACAGTTTGCTTGAAGGAGTTCAAACAAGGCATGGTAGCAATCACGGTGATGAGGCAGACCATTCCAAAGTACTGTAGCATTAGGAAAAAATGAGAATTTGAAATAATCTGTGCCGACGAGTACCTGGCGGGGACAAAATGGGTGCATGAGGCGAGAAAACCTGACCGGAGCTACGAGATATGGGGGGAGTTGATGTATGGCGACTAAGTTATAATAAATATTATAGAATATGATATGCCTTGCATTATTTCTACGGTGTTCAAGGGACCTCCAACCCAAATTTGATTGCAATTTGTGTGACACTGGAATAGGTAGAATAGTCGTTTTAACCCATCCTATTACACGGCATTGCACACTCTCAATCTTGTTTATGTTCTTTTTAGTTTGAGGTGACCAAAATTATCTGCTATATCATTTTAACACTTGATCATGTTTTGAAATCTACCCAATGTCTTCAAATGCAAGACACGATAGTTTTCGTGCATCAGCTGTTTGCCGCATGGATCATGTCTCTCCCTGATTGTAGCCTACTGCTAGCTGCCTTTACATTTAACTCTTTTAACCAAACCTAGTATTTCTGTTGCTTTTGATTTTTCTGTCAGTATATTTCAGTCTACTAATAGCTTTGTGGCTGACGCGCCAAATGTCTACGTCCCCGCGAGGTGTTTGACATCTAAGGAAGATAGATAGAAAGACTAACATCTTCAAAAAAATGTCACAAAACTAACTCAGAACAGTCGAATTAGTCCAGAAGAGCGATTCTGACCCTTCTGATCCCATTGTTTTACCTTTTCTTAAAGCAAGGATAATGTTTTTTTAAACAATTGCATGGTAAGTTTTATTCGATTTTCTACGATTTCAACCGGAGCAAAATCCCGAACACAACATTACACAAGATCAAAAATCAACACACAACAAATGAAAATTGCATACAGAACAAAATGATATTCTCGTAGATCATTTCCCTAAACAAAAAAATATGACTAACTACATGTGTTACAAAATCATAAAACACTGTCAATAGTATTGCATACCTAATTTAGTGAGGTTATCAATGAATGCATTGGCCAATGCCTTTCCAGTGGTGGACTCGCATTGGGAGAAACCGAGCAACTCCTCGTGTATCTCGTCACTCTTGGGATCCACAAAGCGCACACGTAGGGCCATCTGCTCCATGGTGGCCGCGTCCGTTGCCTCGTCCGCCATGAAACCAAATACTCCAGCCTCGTTACACCTCGAAACGATATCGCCACTTTTAATTTGGCCACAAATAGGGGCCTATACCTATCAGATCATTCTGAATCTTTGGCGATGTATATCGGGTTCTAGGGTCACCATTAACCAAATGGTCATTAAGAAGCTTGTAACTATTGTGTTTTGCCTGGAAATGCAACAGCGCTTGGAAATTGCTTGAGGCCTCACCATGGCCCCTCAGCGCAATGCTTTGCTGACCACAAATAATAATTGTCTCAACAACTGACACTAGAATTCTGGCGATTATTTTCAACCATGGCGTTGAATTGAGATGGAATTGTACACTCAATGTCTTTTGTCTGCCCTTTCAACACAGCCAAGTAGTTCTCCGCGGCAATCAATTGGTCAATATGGCATTTGGTATGTCTTTCAACAATCTTTGAAAAATTACACCAATCTGTAAAAGGTTCCCTAGTCTATACTTTACTACGGGCTCACCGAATAGGAAGAATGGCGCGCAAAACACGCCATCAGTGCTCGGGGAATAAATCAGCCACGAATGGGTCCTGAACCATGGCACCTTGAGCTTTCCGTACTTTTCCTCCGTTTAATCTGTATATAAAATATCACTAGATTATATTTGTTTTTGCTCGGAGTCTCCTCTTTGTTATGAAAACATTTCAAGAATATTTGCTACTGTTTGGTACATAATCATACGATGTTGCCTGCTATTTCTAAAATCGTATACCATACTTTATGTTTAAAATAATGCCTTTGTATAATCCCCTAGCTTGGAAAAAATATTCTTAGCATTTGATAAATCCAGTTAAAATGACCGATTTTAATACATTTTTATCTAATACTATAAGCTTATGAAATTTGACATTTAATAACAAAACAAACGATACTATGTACAGTAAGCAATAAAGGAATGGTACACCGGTGCTTAACTTTAGTTGCTTTAAAGTATAAAAATCCGACGTGAGTATTTCATGAAATATAGTAAATCTACCGTTCTGTACAATTCTTTTAAGCAGTAACCTAGAGGGGAAAGAATAATAATGTGCTTCGTCCCATGGACAATAGTTCAAACTTCTGTGCATCAGTCAAAGGCTGAAAAATACTGGCAAAAACATCCGGATACGGCGGATAAACATCTGAGGATGCCATTTTGAATAAATGCCGATTATTCGGAATTTTCTCGGTGTCTACATCGTTAAACTGATATATGACGTCACGCGACAAGGTGTACATCGTTAAACTGATATATGACGCCACGCGACAAGGAATAATCTCTTCGGTGTACGTCGTTAAATTGATAAAGATGACGTCACGCGACAAGGTATAGTTCTAGACTAAAACGAAAACTTGAGTTCGAACTCATAAAATTGTTCTGGCAAGCCACAGAGTCAGTATATATGTGCCCCTACCCCCCTAAGCCTCTGATTTTTATTACTGTTTTCGAAGTTTAAGCCCTGCTTTTTTCGATTACGGAACGGGCGTACCTCTTCTAGATGTAGTAATACGAACGCGTTTATTATAATTTTCTAGCATCTGAAGACACTGCAGAAAAAGTTACACTACACTCAGCGATCGAAATACACGTGCAAAGTATTCGCTGACACTGCTGACCTACTATCCTCGCTA